>JAMJFZ010003728.1:225000-267500 GCA_026225945.1 Cricetomys ansorgei | reverse complement strand
CAGCCTTCCACTTTGAAGAAGCAGCAGCAAAGAATGTCATTCCTCAGCCCAGAGCAGGGAGGTGCAGATGGGAGGATGCCTAAGACTTTCAGACCAGACAGTCGAGCCAAGTTGCTGACCTCCAGGGTTAGTAAGAAACTGTATCTTAAAAATTAAGTGACTCTTTAACCCACACCCTCCAACATGGGCCAAGTTTGCACCAGTTCTGTAAAGAAGGCAGCCTGGGTCATCATGGAGGGTGCTACACAGAACTCAGCAGTGATTCCCACACCAACAATCATGTGGGCCAGGGCATTATCCCTAACAAGAAACTCTTCAACAAGACACCTGATGAAGTGGATTCAGAGAGGTTCTGGGAGAGGCAGCAAGCTGTCAAAGGAGGAGAGGGAGGAGAGATACTTATCCTCCTGAGGACTCAGCCCTAGATCACAGAGGGAGACCCTGACACCAAGGAAGTGCTGAAACACTCAGCCTACTGTTGGGACGGATTTCAAAACACCACTAGGAGACATTCGAACCTGTTGTGTTCTGTGATGTTTTCAATAAACAACAGACAGCTTAAAAAAATAGTAAGGTAGAGAGTAATTGAGGAAGACACCCAAGATTGGCATCTGGCCTTCACATGCAGGTGAAGACATGTGCAGACACATGAGTTCAAGTGCGGGCGCACACACACACACACACACACACACACACACACACACACAGAGTATGGCCTGATAATCACATCCCCTGGGGTACAGGAAAGGAAAGAGCCAATGCTGAGCTATGGGTCTTCCCCTTCTCCAGGTGGAGCCTTGCTGAGGGCTGTGGGTAGGTGTTGTGAAGACAGGAGGTTTTTGTGTCTATCCTGGAGTTGTGCTGTCCTAGGAGCCACTGCTCCCTGGTCTACCTCATGTTTCTGTACTGCTCCATATTCTGTGCTCCCACCCCTGTCTCCCAGACTCCCGAGGTACAGCTGCAGGAGCTCCTGGGGATAGCTGGCTGACCTCTAAGGCTCAGAACACACTGCTGCCCTCCTGCCTTTGCTGCAGTCTGGGTCCCCTGAAGTCTGGTTCCTGGCCTAGGTCTCACTGGGCAGGGTGACATAGGACCCAGGGCTCAGCGGATCCCACTTTCTTTTCCTTCCGTCTCTCCAGCCTGAGGGTGGGCAGCTTCCTGCCACTGCTAACCTCTGGGTCCCCTGTCTGCTTTCAGCACCCCATCACTAGTTACCACTGACCAGTGTCAAAAGTCCTCGTATTCAAGTACCAAGTGGCTTCTTGGCCATCGATAGCCGTGGGGAACTTCTGGGAGCTCATTCCTCACTCAGCACCCGCACTGGACACACTACCGAGACAGGCAGCCAGGCTGCAAAGGTTTTTCTTTGCAAAGTACCTGTTTCTCAGAGCTCTTGTGGCTCTCTCTGTTCTTGAAGACTGAGACTTAACTGCAGGTGGGTACAACCACGGCAGTTGCAGGTAGACTTCGGGTAGGAGCAGAGCTGCAGGTGGCCAGGGCAAGGCCGCTGCAGGCCCAGAGGCTTCTGGAACAATCCAGGAGAGAACAGACCTCAAGCTCCTGCAGTCTTAACCTTAGCGACAGGAGCAGGTGAGTGGACAAAGCAGGCTTGAGGAAAATCGACCTGTTCCCCCAACTCATGCCCTCGGCCTCTGACTCAGCGAATCCTTTGGTGAAGTCAGCAATCTCTGGGTGTGGGGGGAAGGGCAGCAAAGCGCAAGGACACTGTGCAGACCCAGAGCCACAGAGCCACCACCCAGTGACAAATTCAAGTTTCCTGCTTCCTCGAGGATGACGAACCAAGGGGAAAATGGTTCTGTGTGTGATGAAGACCCCTTTCCTTGCCAGAACTGTGTGCTTGCAAACTATTTCCCGATCTGGGAAGTAAGAGAGATGGAGAGCTCTTTAGTTATTCTTCTTGCTGTGGCAGAATGTCTGGCTAACGATCTTAAGGAAGGAGAGTTTACTTGGTGCGCAATTTAAGGGGACAGCCCATTACAGTGAGGAGGTCCCACTATGTCCTCAGGAAGCAAGGAGAGATTGCTGGTATCAGCTAGCATCCTCCTGTCTCCACAGTCTGGGACTCTCATCCTTGGGATGGTCTTTCCACCTCAGTCAACCTGAGAGCTTCCTTACAGTCGTGTGCAGAGGTTTGTCTCCCAAGTGACTCTGGGTCCAACCAGGCTGACAATCGATTCCAACCATTCCAGAGTGCCTCTGTCTGCTGAGTACCCGCTCACATCCTCCGAGGAGCAGAAGCAAATGATCTTGTGGCTCTGGCAGATCCTTTACAGAGCAGGTTCCTGCTGAGATGTCCCTGTACCCGCCAGCACAGCAAACAATGCAGACCAGTGCCAAAGAGACACTGCAGTATTCGCAGAGAATACTGAATACATGAAGATGGTAAATGCAAAGTTGGAGAACTGCTAAAGCCACATGAAGTTAGCAAAAACGGAAAGTCTTGTGGGTCTAAGCCAAGAAAAGAAAAGATGTCAAGTAACCAGAGAGAGTTTCATGTGGTTGTTCTCGGTTCTGCCAGTGAGCCTCGTTGCTCACCCTCCCACAGACATAACAAATGGTAGTGTACCAGCCCTGGCTCAGAACACTGCAAACAGCAGCGAAGTCTCCCTGAAGACATACTTTCTTAAAACACAAGACAAAAACACATCTTTGTCATCTTTGGCTTCATTTTCCAAGCTTAAAAAACATTCTCATTCAGATTTTCCAGCATCCTGAAGTGGCGCTTTGTTCTGTTTAGGTGGGCTCACCGGCTTCAGCCCTCCGACTCTCAGACTTCAGGGAAGCAGATGGCATAGCCACCTGTCTACACTTCTAACCAGCCTGAGGGAAACTGGCTGTCCTTGGGGACCTGCTGGAAGAAGTGGGGTCTCTTCCTGTTTTATTACTTCAGGCACATGGAGACCCCAAGTTGTATATGCCCACACACGTACACATAAAGAAAACAAAACCCTAAAAACAAACAAAATCACAGCGGTGAACATGCTCATTCACGCCTCTTTACAGTTCAGCACATAGGTCCTGGGGTCGCGTTCCCAGGAGAACAGTCCTTTCAGAGACGGGTTCCTCAACGGCTGTCAAGTTCACCCTCTTGGGAGAGGAGCACAAAACTCCCTGAAGCCTCCTTAGCCCTGGCTGCTTGGCATTTTTTTATTCTGTCTTCTTACGGGTGCTCTATGTTAACTCCAGTGTCTGAAAATCTTATCCATGAATTGACAGCACCTCTCTTTTATGTATTCTCTGTGATGTTTCTAGTTTTCTCTTGTTGATTTACAAGAGATTTCTTTTTAATATAAAACAATTTTTAAATTTTGATATTACATTTTATTTATTTATTTCGCGTGCGCATATGTGTGTGCCTGCTCTCAACACGGTGAAAACGCGGAGGTCAAAGGGCAGCTTTCAGGAAATGGTTCTCTTCTTCCAGCCTGTGGGGTTAGGGTTCTAACTCAGGTCATCAGGTCCGGTGACAAGAACCTTACCCACTGAGCCACCTCATTGGCCCCTAAATTTTTAAAATCATTGCAAACATCTTTACCCAGTTGTCATAGTTATCCATGGACTAGAAATCATACAGCATGGTCTGCATTTGTGTGTGAGAGTCTTGTCTTTTTGGCAACTTCTTTGTTAGAGGGGATAGCCTCACTAATTCTCCTTTGTTGGTTTTATTGTTATTCCTTCCATTTTTCTTCCTTTAATCGATTTTCTTTCTTCAGAAGGTGCAGGTTGGGGCCATCTTTATGTGGTTACACAGAGTGGTCCAGCTCCCTGCTACCGTCTACCGAACAGTCTCTTTCACTGTGGCTCTGGGGTGCCCTCCCGCCTCCACCCTGTGTCAGTCCACTGCATGGAGACGCCTGACCTTGTTGACTGCTTCACACGCCATTCTTAAACCTTATGCAGATCTTTCATGACTTCATGGTATCATGTTTAGCGTGCTATAAAAGCCGTATCTTAAAAGTGGAAATCCAAGATCGTGTAACGTGGAGGAAAGAATGCAATCTCTGTGTCTCGGGAAACAGGCTGGAGTCCTGCTTTTCCCATTTGAGAATGTCCTATCTCAAAGCATTTCATTCTCTGGACGGAACGTCACCACAAGCTCAGTGGCTTCTATTAACTCAGAGCTACCATCCCACAGTTCTAGAGCCTAGAAGTCTGATGTGGGTAAACAGGTCTCTGTTCCTCTGAACGTCCCAAGGGGAGCTACTCCCAGCTGCTTTCAGCTACCAGAGGTGCCTGCAGGCTTTAGCTCATGGCCCTGTCACCCTGACCCCAGGAGCACTTGCCCTTTCCTGACTCTCCTCCTCTTTCTCTTATAAAGACTGTGGTGTCCATGAGCTATCCTGGGCTCCTCCCCAGTCTGTAGGACCACAGTCATGGGGTCTGGAAATTAGGATATTTCATTAGTAACTTTTGTTACTACTGTGACTAAATCCTTGGCAAAAGCAACACAAGGAAGGGAAGGTTCGCTTTAGATCTCAGCATTCGGGGATACAGTCCATCCTGGCAGGGAAAGCACAGAGGCGTGGTCACAGCGCGTCAGTGGCCAGGAAGCAGAGAGCAACGAATCCTGGTGCTCAGATCAACGTAGCCAGGGTGTGCCTCTAGGTGGTTCCCAATCCAGTCGCCCTGACAACAGGGATTAGATATCACAGACAAGAATGTCCTCATGGTTCGGTTATGAGATATCCCCACAGGCTCACCTGTGGAATGCTGGGTCCCCAGTTGGTAGTGCTATTCCTGGAGCCAGTGAAGCTTTGAGAGGTCTGGCTGAGGAAAGTAGTCCCCAGGGTTAAGGAGGAAGTGGATTGCAAGGGCCTTTGGTGCCCGTCCCTGCCACAGGCAGCTGTCACGAGGAAACTGACACAGACATCTCCGGGTGGTCAGTATTTTCCTGTTACAACTTGGACAGGTGACTTGATATCTCTGAATATCAGTGTCTTTATAAAGTGGGGATTGGAAGACAAGTAGAGGAGATGAACCTGTGGCTCAGCAGTGGGGAGCACTGGCCGCTCTCACAGAGGGCCTGAGTTCAATTCCCAGCTCCCACGTGGCAGCTCTCTTCTCAACCACCTGCAACTCCATTCCAGGGGATGGGACACCTTGACCTATGCACTTACAGAGAGAGAGAGAGACAGAGAGAGAGAGAGACAGAGAGAGAGAGACGGAGAAATAACAAATAGTTGAAATAATCAAAGCAAATCAAAATAATTGGAAAAACAGGTAGAAATTGCTTGGCTCAGTGCTGGCGGTTTACACGGTGGAATGGCCACCACCTTGCTGGGAGAAGCCCGTGGAGACTGCAGTAGCCCTGGGCGTGGAGACTGCAGTAGCCCTGGGCATGGAGACTGCAGTAGCCCTGGGCGTGGAGACTGCAGTAGCCCTGGGCGTGGAGACTGCAGTAGCCCTGGGCGTGGAGACTGCAGTAGCCCTGGGTGTAGAGGCTGCAGTAGCCCTGGGCGTAGAGGCTGCAGTAGCCCTGGGCATGGTTACTGCAGTGGCCCTGGGCGTGGAGACTGCAGTAGCCCTGGGCGTGGAGACTGCAGTAGCCCTGGGCGTGGAGACTGCAGTAGCCCTGGGCGTGGAGACTGCAGTAGCCCTGGGCGTGGAGACTGCAGTAGCCCTGGGCGTGGAGACTGCAGTAGCCCTGGGCGTGGAGACTGCAGTAGCCCTGGGTGTAGAGGCTGCAGTAGCCCTGGGCGTAGAGGCTGCAGTAGCCCTGGGCATGGTTACTGCAGTGGCCCTGGGCGTGGAGACTGCAGTAGCCCTGGGCGTGGAGACTGCAGTAGCCCTGGGCGTGGAGACTGCAGTAGCCCTGGGCGTGGAGACTGCAGTAGCCCTGGGCGTGGAGACTGCAGTAGCCCTGGGCGTGGAGACTGCAGTAGCCCTGGGCGTGGAGACTGCAGTAGCCCTGGGCGTGGAGACTGCAGTAGCCCTGGGCGTGGAGACTGCAGTAGCCCTGGGCGTGGAGGCTGCAGTAGCCCTGGGCGTGGAGACTGCAGTAGCCCTGGGCGGAGGCTGCAGTAGCCCTGGGCGTAGAGGCTGCAGTAGCCCTGGGCGTAGAGGCTGCAGTAGCCCTGGGCATAGAGGCTGCAGTAGCCCTGGGCGTGGAGACTGCAGTAGCCCTGGGCGTGGAGACTGCAGTAGCCCTGGGTGTGGAGACTGCAGTAGCCCTGGGTGTGGAGGCTGCAGTAGCCCTGGGTGTGGAGGCTGCAGTAGCCCTGGGCGTAGAGGCTGCAGTAGCCCTGGGCGTGGAGACTGCAGTAGCCCTGGGCGTGGAGACTGCAGTAGCCCTGGGCGTGGAGACTGCAGTAGCCCTGAATAGTGGCCAAGCAGGGTCTCTGTGTCACCTTCCCAGCACACCCAGAGACTGGAGCAGAGGGCGGCCCCGGGTACAATCCAAGGATGTTATTTTTGTCCACCTACCATTGGCTTTCGCACCCCTTCCATCCCCTTCGATCTTAGAGATTGAAGTTCCCAGGTGGGGTAGTGACCCGCAAGCTCACTGGGAGCCAGAGGGTTGGTGACCTCAGCCCAAGGAAGACCCTGCCCTCTCCTCTGTAGCTCATTCACTCTCCTTCTTCATTCTGCCAGCATTAGCTGTTGGGTGAGAGCAGAAAACATTTAAGACAGGTCTGGGGGTGGGAGAGGGGGACAGAGGGTGGGCCTGGGAGCCAGGCGGTGCCAGTGTGGCAGGGGGGTGTACATGTGCATGTGGACATGTGTGCACATGTGGGGTATGTACATGCATATGGACATGTGAGCACATGTGGGGTGTGCGCATATGCATGTGTGGCATGTGAGCACATGTGGGGTGTGCGCATATGCATGTGTGGCATGTGTGCACATGTGGGGTGTGTACAAGCATGTGGACATGTGTGCACATGTGGGGTGTGTACATGTGCATATGAGCATGTGTGCACATGTTGGGTGTCCATGTGTGCATGTAGGCGTGTGTGCCTATGTGGGGTGTGTACATGTGCATGTGGACATGTGTGCACATTTGGGGTGTGCACATGCATGTGGACATGTGTGCACATGTGGGGTGTGCACATGCATGTGGACATATGTGCACATGTGGGGTGTTCACCTGTGCATGTGGACATGTGTGCATGTGGTAGGTCCCCACCACACATCTAGGACTGAGAACATTTGATTTCACTGGGTTCTGAGTGCCTTGGCCCCTCCCCTACCCAAAGAGCTTCGGGTGCCTCTGCTAAGTCACGGACACACTGGCAGCTTCTGGCTGAGCTAGCGGGGCTGCCAGAACCTCCAGGTCAAGCACCATCTAAGCTCTGTACATAGTCTCCCCAGCCCCAACAACCACCAGTTGGTTATTATCTTCCATTTCCGGAGGAGGATGCAAGACTCGGAGAGGTTAAGTGGCCCAGCTATCAGGAGACTTTGAACCCAGACAGTTCGGCTCCAGAGTCTATACACCAAGCCCATGACTCTGTATTGCTTCAGTGCAAAGCCTGGGGGCTCTTGTTTGAAAGGCAATGGCCGAGGGGTCAATCTGTGCCCTCTCTGTCCCAGGCATCTCCATTCCGAGGCACAGAATACAACTACATCATTAGCTTTGCTGAGGGGAGCTGCCCAGAGGCTTTGTCAAATCAAGCTGATCAGAGCCATCTTTTCAAAGGGACAACATGAAGGCTCTGCTGCTTCCTCAGACTCTTTGCTGCAGATTTCTTCTCTGTTTCCCACAGGATGAGTGAAGCGTTACATTAGACTCACAGAGGAAGCAGAGGCTCCTAATCTCAGCTCTCTCCCAGTTGTGTTCCCAAGTGTGCGTACCTAATCAATTCAGATTTATTAAAATAACTAAAAGCTGTCATAATGAACTGTTCTACAGTCTTTTATTCAACTCTACAGCAGGCAGAGTTCCAGGTATCATCCAGTCTATAGCTGTAAGGACCGCACAGTATCTCATTGCAAGAACTCACCGAGATTTAACCACTTGCCCAGGATTTGCACAGGATTTGCACTTTTCAGTTGCTTCCCAATTTTGGCTTTTGTAAATGCTGAGCCCAGAATGCGGTAATCTGCCTCTCCTCTTCTCCAAGGACAAACAAAGAATGGCTTTTTTTTTTCCTCTTGTGAAAAGGTCTCACGTAGCCCAGGGTGGCCTCAGAACCCACTATGCAGCTGTCTTGGTTAGCTTTTTTCTTTTTTAACTTGGAAGGGGCTAGAATCGTTTTGGAAGAGGGAATTTCAATTGAGAAAAATGCCTTTATCAGATCAGATAGGTTTGTTTGTTTGCATTTTCTTGATTGATGTTAAGTTGGCCCCAGACCACTGTGGGTGGTGCCACCCCTAGGTCCTGTGTGTTATAACAAACCAGGGTGAGCAAGCCATGAGGAGCAAGCTGGTCAACAGCACTCCTTCATGGCCTCTGCTTCAGATCCTACCTCTAGCTTCCTGCTTTAAACTCCTGCCCTGACTTGCCTTTGTGATGTAAGGTCAAGTAAAGCCTCTCCTTCCCAAAATGCCTTTGGCCGTGTGTTTTTTTCACAGCGATAGAAAGCGAGCTAGAACAGCCGTCCCTCAGGACCTTGAGCTTTGGATCCTCCTCTCTCCACCTCCTGAATGCTCGAGCTACAGCCAGTACCACCATGCCTGGTTCTCTGTGGTGCTGGGGATTAAACCAGGGCCTCATGAATGTAAGGCAAGCACTCTAACAACTGACCTTTATCCCCAGCCCAGAAAGTCACACTTTCGAAAGGATCAGATTATTCTCCAGAAAGCCAAGATGGGCCCACACACCTCCAGATACAGTATGTGTGCTGTTGTTCCCTCCTGGTTCTGGGTGTGTGTGTTCTAGAGACTCTTAAATGATAAACAGGTTACATCTTTGCGGGGGGGGGGGGGGGTGAAAGGGGAGACCTGCCGAAGTAGCAGCAACCAGCCAGATTTCAAGAGACTTCACAGACATTTGAAGCATTTAGCAAATGCTCCCTGGTTCAGTGAGACTCTGCACAAGCCACAGCAGAACAGGCGGAAAAGGGAAGTGGAGATGCTAATCTCCAGGCCTAGTCTCCGCGGGCAGGAGGCAGATGCTGTCTACCAAAGGAAAGAGGAGGTGTTCCACACTTCCCGGCAGCTTTCCCATCCTTGGGTCGGAAAGGGTTGCAGGCGCCTCCTGCTGCAGATCTACTGCAGACGGACTGAAGCAATGCTCCTGACGGGCAACCCGGTCAATTAGAGGGCTCTGTTAATTCTCTTCCCTCTCCACCAGCTCCCCTCCTCCCCGAGTATCAGCAAGTTGGAGTGACAGATATTTAAAGTCAGCCTGTCACGCTTCAGCAGCTGGTTGGGTGAATGACTGATTTCCGTGACATTCTAAACAGCTTTGCGGGTGCGCGTGGAGACCCACAGACCTCTCACCTGCTGCCGTCCGCCTCACAGAGTCGGTGGTTTGGTATTCCAGGAGATGGTGGGGGTCTGGGCAGGTGGCGTTTTAAGACCAGGAAACAAATAGAATCTGTAGATGTTTCGGCATGCTTGTTTGTTGAAATGACTGGGGGTGGATTTCTGCAGCAACAAAGGAGACTTTTGGGGTGGGGCTTAAATTCCTTTCCTTGAAAAAGGTTGCTTTAAAAATCACTTTTGCCTAACAGGCTGGGGGCCATGACGTCCTTAGCAAAGACGAGAGATACATTTGGACGCCTGGAGTGTTTCTCTCTCCCCATTCAGCGCTGCAGCTAGCGAGCAGACGCTGTCTAGAGAAGGCCTGTTCCCTTTTTATATGCAAGGCTTGCTGCTAAAAATTCTCCTTCAGATGAATTATTAAACCCAATTTTTGAAATAAGGACAGTGCGGATTTCTTCTGGACCGTTTCTTTGTCTCTGATGTGTGACACCCTGTGAGCTGTCGGAGAAAGGGACGAGGAAGGTGAGAGGCCAGGTGGAGGCTGGAGGAAAGGACCATGTAAGTGAACAAACGTGATCTTACAGTCCCCAAGCTTCCTGTGTGGCCACCCTGTCAGGAACAACGAGCGTCTAGAAGAACCAACTGAGCCTCTCCCTTGACTATGAGCTCGTGAAATAATGGACCCCCAGGGAATCAGAATGTTCTCAGGAGACTCATACTGGGGGAAGGCAAAGGCTGAAGCCTTGTGCCAGCCAGAGGGGGGGTTGTCTCCCAGAAAGAGATTTCACACTGTTTTAACAACTTTGTAGACAACCTTGCAAGAAGAGACTGGAACCCAGACAACGATGACCACACCTTACTTGGACTGCTTCGCTTAGTAAACCTTTTGTCTTCTGTTTCAACTTGAGTCTGGTGCCAGCACTCCTGAGATAGACACGGGTTGTAGAGGGTCACATGACCTCGGTGTCCGTCTTCCCAACACAGCCACATTGAATACATGTCCTTTCTCTGTCTCTCTCCATCCCTTGCTTCTGTAATTGGCCTACTGAGGATGAGGGCAGAGCCCAGCTTGTTAGAGCTGCCTGCTAAGGTCCAAGCTCTGACCCTGACAACCCTGGTCACACCTGCTCAGATAGGATTCGTTAGCCACCATGCAGAAATGCATAAACACACAGTTAGCTCTGCAAACGGAGGCTTCTTCTCCCTCCCCCATGAAGTGTGAATATTGAATTTGTCAGACTTCCTTTGAGAAAGAGGCCATCCTCAGGCCTAGGAGTTGATTGGTCCGGGGAGTCCAGTGTCCATCTCGTAGAGGAGAGGTTCTGGTGTGGCTGCCAGAGGGAGCTAAGCAGGACGCTGGAATAGTTGAGGGACGGTAATCCGTAGTGCCTGTGGGCCCTGTGTATTGAAGACAGGGTGTCGGGGTACTCGCCTGATCACCTGGTTACGCACCCAGCATGAGGTGGACACCACCCCGCCCCGCCTCTCTCGAGTCTGCAGCAGCATCTACGATTTTTTAAGAAGCATTGGCGCCTTGGCGAATGAATATTCGCCTTACTTTTTTTTAGAACCCTGTTATAAAATTTATATCCTTTTTCGTAATACATGAATTTTGATAGCAATTATATATAAAAAAGAGTTAACTGTGAACTTAGAATTCACATCTTTGAGCCAGCCTTGGTTGCCACCTCCCAGGCAAGACTTTTCTGCTGCTGCCAGGGTCGTCTGGTATTCTTTGTCTGTGTAGGATACTATAACAAAGCGCCTTGTGCTGGGTAACTCACAAACAACAGAAAGGCATTTCTGCAAGTTCTGGAGGACGGGAATCAAAGACCAAGGGGCTGGTGGATTTTGTGCCTGATGAGAGGCTGTTTCTGCTACACAGTGTCCCTGTGAGGCCATGCGGGGCAGAAATGGGAAAGGCTACTCTTAAGACCCCTACCTCAATACACCACTATATTAGGGGTTAAATTCTAAACCAGGGCAAAGTCATGGGGAGCAGGGCATCAACACTTAGCCCCTGGTGAAGCCGAGACTTCATGACTGAGGCCACATTGCAGATTGTAAAATGCCCGCCTACACTGCTTCTAAGCGGGTTGCTCCTCAGACTCATCTGGGGAGTGACATGAAATGAGCTCGCTGTTGCTGGGGCATCTGGGTATGCTAGGGACGGAGAAACTCAGGCACTGAGAGTTAAAGAGGCTCCTGGGATCCAAACACTTTTCATCTTTATATTATTGGTAAATCGAGACGGCCCGTGAGTAGTCGAGGCTGGACACTATTCCCTCGTTGAGGAGTTTTCTTGGATATCCAAAGTGAGGGTGGCACGTGCTGCTGGAGTCTCACGACAATTTGGTGAGGTGGTTTATGGTACACTCAGTTTACAGAGGGCGGGCAGAGCCTGGGGAAGGGGAAGAAATTCTGTAAGTGGCAGAGCTCGCTTCACATCCAGTCTGTTCACTCAAGAGTCTGAGCTCTTAACAATTTCTTCACACAGACACAGACACACAGACACAGACAGACAGACACACACACACACACAGACACAGACACAGAAACACACACACACAGACAGACACACACACACACATACACACACACACATAGACACAGAGACACAGACACAGACACACACACAGACAGACACACACACAGACACAGACAGACAGACACACACATAGACACAGACACAGAAACACACACACAGACAGACAGACAGACACACACATAGACACAGACACATAGACACACACACACACACACAGACACAGAAACACACACACACAGACAGACACACACACACACATACACACACACACATAGACACAGAGACACAGACACAGACACAGAAACACACACACACAGACAGACAGACAGACAGACACACACATAGACACAGACACATAGACACACACACACATAGACACAGACACAGAAACACACACACACAGACACAGACACAGACACACACACACACATACACACACACACATAGACACAGAGACACAGACACAGACAGACACAGACAGACAGACACACACACAGACACAGACAGACAGACACACACACACACACACACAGAGACACAGAGACACAGAGACACAGACACACACAGACAGACACACACACACAGACACACACACACATAGGCACAGACACAGACACACACATATTCACACACAGACACACACACAGACACACACACAGACACACACACATAGACACACACACACACACACACACACACACACACACACACACACTCTCTCTCTCTCTCTCTTAGGCAAACTGACAGCTACAGCCCTGTGTTCACAAATACTGAGGCACATGCCAGAGGGGGACATTTCACTCAACCTCACCCGCCCTGTAGCCAGGAGCCTCTCTAGGATACAGGCTCTGCCCCCACCCACGGCCCAGCGTCGAGGTGGCTCCCCGAGGCCTTGCTATCCCAGGCTCGGAACTAGAAGCATCACTTCTCCAGCTGGGGAGTCTGCTTGGCTCTCCTTAGGGCTCACATTCAAGGACAGGGCCCCTGGCCAAATGAAAGTGGGGCCTGTGAGAAGCCAACTGCACTTAAGAAATAGTAGTCATTGCTTGTGCTTTCTTTAATGAGCTCTCTTTCCCGCTTGGCAGCAGCGCCATGCTCAGCCCTCTCCAGCCAAGCCCAGGCTAATCCAATAAAAACCTTAGCCGGATCCGGAATTCAGGCTCTAGCTGGTTCCAAGTGCTCTCCCCACCAGGCCCCACCCCTCCTCCAGGGTAGGGGCTGTCCATACAGAAAACAAGGCGAGGAGGGCAGACCCCAGCAGTGGCAGCCGGGCTGTCTAGCTCCTTCTTGGTTGCAACCATTTGCTTACTGTGACACTAATATTGGAGGCCTACCTTACCGACACCTCACTGAATGCAGAGTGCCATTAGGAGCAGGGTGCCCTCTTCCCCTGAGCAGACCAGCTCCTCTCAGTCTCCGCCAGCCAGTCCCACACATCTCAGCCATTTGCACTCCCCCATCTCTGCCCTGATCCGTGTGCTACCTGCCTTGATATTTCATCAATAATTTTCTTGTTTAAATTGTGTTATTTTTAGTGCGCACGTGCGTGCATGCGTGTGTGTGTGTGTGTGTGTGTGTGTGTGTGTGTGTGTGTGTGTGTGTGTGTGTGTGTGTGGTGTGTGGTGCAGGGGACATGACATGTGTGCAGGCATCAGAGAACAACTTTTAGGAGTTGGTAGCAAACAAAATTCACAAGTGTCAGGAAGGTCCTGAAACTCACAAGATTCTGGGGGCCCCTCCCCAAGGTCATACAAGCAGTAACCACCGCTGGAGCAAGGTGGCGGAGCCTTCACGAGTCGCCACCCACTCTGGGGTGAGTTTTACGTGGTGCTCCTGTTTTCCAGTCACCCATGCTCTTGTACGTGACCCCAATAAACTCACTGGCTCACTAAGCCAGACTCGGTTGAAATTGCTTCTTTGTTCTGTAGTTGGGGCCTGATCTCCTGTCTCCTCAGGAAGAGCCATGTAAAATGCCTGCTCATCCTGTCTCTGGAGAGTGGACTCCTTGCAGCCGCCAGCTAGAAAAAACCAAAAACCCAGCAGAAGTGAGCGAAAGCCAGGAGAGTCCCAACCTCTTTTCTAGAACAAGAAAGTGAGCTTACTGCTCTGACGTGGTGGTCAGTTGTGATGACAGTTAACATTGTGTCCACGTAACTCTTTCCCTCCCTCCTCTCCCCTGCCCCTCCCTCTCCCCCCTCCCCCCTTATGTCTGTTTGAAAGCCAGAACAGGATGTCAAGTATCCTTTTCTATTGTCCCCAACTATCACTTTGAGGAAGGGTCTCTCCCTAAGCTTGGAGCTCATGTTTTCTTTATTAGTCCGGAAGCTGGCAAGCCCGGGGATCCTGTGTCTACTCTCCACAGAGCTGGGGTTACCGGTGTGCACAGAGCATCCAGATTGTCACTCCAGGGCTAGGAGATGCAAGCTCTGGTCCTCGATCACACAGTGCACGCTCTTAACTGCTGAGCCGTCTCTCCAGCCCGACAGCCTTCACTCTGAGGGGATTCTGGCTCTACCCGCCTCACACAATCATGTGGTTAAATGACTTCTTGTCAGGCATTCCATCAGAGTGAGAGAGGAAAAACCTAATATCCAAGTCAAGGCTCGAGCGTTGAAAAAAAAAGGTTAGGCTGGAGAGTGTGCGTGCTCTGCTGGGTCTCTGGGTGTTTGGCACAGAGGTCACCAGAAGCGGGTCCACGGTGTTCATGATGCTCGTCTCCCCGAGTACCGTATTGAGGTGCAGCACACAGGTCAGTTCCCCACGTGTAGCGGACGCTTCTGCAAGCCCAGAGAGAAAAGATATTCACAGAACCACGGCCAGGGCCCCAGCACCCTGCTCTCTGCACCCCATCCCAGCTTCCGGAAACGGGGATGTGCCCTGTCCCTGCAGTTGTCTGTTTGAGAATGTCATATAAATGGGAGCACCTGGGAAGGGCGGAGTTCACGAGCTGCAGGTGTGATCCCGCCGCGTCAGTCACCACGGCCTCCCTCCCTCCCTCCCTCCCTCCCTCTATCCATTTCCCGGCTGTAGACATTTGTTTTCAGGAGGGTTTTCTCTGTGTCTTTTTCACCTTTGACTCAGGTATTTCCACTGTCCCTGAGCTCTGAGAGGTCACCAGGCTCTTTCTTGCCCCTCTCCTTCTGATGGATTGTCACAGTTCTCAGCTCTAATTCAACACCAGCAGGCAGTGGGTAGGCACCATGTCCATGTGTGTCCAGAGCGAGGCCTGGTTGTCTGTGTTGCTCTCCCAGCTGTCGAGACCGTTAGGACACCCTTAGTGGTTTGGAACCTGGGGTATGTTTCTGTGTCTTCGTCAAGGGTGGGAACCCTTCCCTCTCTTCCCCTAACTGGTATTCTGAAAGCAGAACCCTTAGTTCCTTGCCCCACAGCAGCTCGACCTTCTGCTCAGGGGGAAGGACTGCTTGCCTTTCCTCCCCGGAGCCCCCTGCTCCTGTGGTGGCAGTCACAGGATTCTGGCTCCCAGTTGTTCATACTGCACCTGCTGAGGGAGGTCCAGAGGGTCCAGAGTGCATGCCTGTTCCCCCAGAAGTGATGCAATACAAAGGGCTCTGGTCAAGGGACGGGTCACTCCCTCGATGCATAGTGTGAGTGCATTATTCGGAGGGAGCCTAGCTGGAGGAAGCGAGTCACTGGGGTGCACCTTGTCCCTGCCCTTCCTCATCCTCTCCCTCTCACATTACTGCTTCCTGCTGCCATGACAACTACCTCATCTCAAGCCTACAAACAATGGGGCTGAAACCATGAGTCAAATGGATTTCTCTTTAAGTCATCCTCTCTGGTATTTGTTACAGCGAGGTTAGACTAACACCGTAGCTTTCCTCTGAGAAGGGCATTAACGCCATTCAGGAAGGTTCCTCCCCAGACGTCTAACCAGTTCCCCACGACTCCATGTCCAAATGCCACCACCTCGGAGGATTGGATTTAAATGTATGGACTTACGGACACAGAGCCCCGTGCCAGGTCCCTAGGGCCTCAGTTTGCCTCCACGCAGCCTTTTGTGAACTCTAAGTTATAGGTGAATTCTTCTTAGGATCTGGTGACACCTATCCCGGACATCAAGTGTTTACGTCCTAACATCCCCCCAGAGATCTTTATCTTTCTTTAGACTTTGGGTCTGTAATTTGGCCTTAGCTCTCTTACAGGTTCCAGAGCTGTGAATTTTCTCTGTGGCCCACTTTTGCTTGCCTTGTTTTCTGGTCTACGAGCAGGATGATAATTCCCTCCACCCGTTCTTATTTTTAAACAGAGAGTGGTGCGGGGGAAGAACGCCTATGCTGGCGGAGGGATGGTGACCTAAAGTGAAGAGGGCTCTCTCACAGGTCGGCTCCAGCCCCCAGGTTGATTCCGTCTGTCCCACAGGAGTCTCAACACAGTTGGCTCCGAAAATGTCAGCTTCTGAAATTTTCTCTAGACAGAAATCTAGATGTTTGGTTTCTCTTGGAAACTTTCAGATGTGATCCCCTCCGGGCTATTTCCCTGGCGTGAGTAACTCTCCAGGTCCTGGCACCCCGGCACATGTGAACCCCCAGTCGGCTTCCGGGATCGTAGACTGTCTGGCTCTGCACACAGGGAAGAGGCTGCCTCAGTCCACTCTGCTGACAGTCTACCAGTTGTGACAACATCGAAACACTTCTGTGCCAGCGGACAAACAGCCAGCCCCCCGTGTCCCCAGGGGGTCCACATGATAGCAGCTGTCCTGGGCCTTCCCTAGCCCCCATCCTAAAGAGTAAAATCAGCAAACCAACTCAGTGTGGGCAGAGCTGAGCCATGGCTATTGGCTGCCAGCACCTGCTCTGTCTGGGGTTCTCGGATGAGCAAGGTGCCTCTCAAAATCCGTACTGGCTGCCACTTCCAACTAAATGTCTCTCACACGAGCACCCGCCTCTGAGAAGTGGCAGGAGCAGCGTGACGATCGAGGACACGTTTCCCAGCAAAAAGGCGTTGGAGGCCTTGCACCAGAAGGGGGCTTTGATGTCAGTTCTAGAGGCACAAAGACGAGGCGTAAACACGAACATGTGAGAAACTGGGGGAGAGGAACAGCAGAGCATGCGCCCTCAGAATAGAGGACTGAGCGGATTCCTGACGGAGACGAGGTAGATGTGGCTCTAACCCGGGAAAGCCAGGATCAGCGTTTTTCAGCCCTTAAAAAGATACACAATTACAGCAAAGTAATTAGCTGCTTTGTAATTAAATACCCAAATAATTAAGTTTAAAATTGAACACGATAATATCAAGTTGTTCAGACAGGATTTATCAGTGCCTTAATCTGATAAATCATTTTTATGATGATCAGGTTTAAGTCTTAGGGGGAGGGAATTCCAAAAGAAATAGATAGGTTTTACATTCTGCGGAGAAAGACCGCCCAGGGCTTTTATTCCTGCCCGGAAATTTTCTCAAAGATCAGATGTGTTAGAGGTTGCCTTGAGCTGGAGGAGAGAAGTGTTCTTTCTCCCCTTCCTTCTCCTTCTCCCTCTCCTCCAAGTTCTCACAGAGCCCAGGCTGGCCTCAATCTTCCTACAGATCAGGATGACCTTGAACTTCTGATCCTCCTGCCTCTACCTCCCGAATGCTGGGATTATGAATAATCCCGGTGTCTGGTTTATGCCGAGCTGGGAACCGGGCTTTGTGCTCACGCACTCTCCCAATATCTCTAGCCCTAGATAAAATGCTCTGGAAGAGAATTTGTTCCCCTGATATTGTGAACTTGGACTTTGAAAAGCAGCTGACGTTTTCTCACAGGCTCTACAAATTTTTACTAATTTTTTTTTGACCAAGAGGAGGAATATAAGCTAAAAACATAGATAGCGAAATTAATTTATTTATGGAAAACAAACACTTAATGTCTATTTGTTGCAAAACACAATGCTGGAAAATGCCATAGTGGACAGAGATGTACAAAACACAGGGTCTCCTCTCTCCAAACTCGGAGAAATAATTCGTGTAGCTGAAGAGAATTCAGTGGTAACAGGTACTCAGAGGGTTAATTTTCTGCGCTGACGTGGCTGGGCCAGGGCTGAAGATGTTTTTATGAAGGTGTTTTTCTAAGATGAGATCAATATTTAAATCAACAGAAACTGAGTCAGGCAGATAACTTGCCAAAGTGGGAGGACCTCCCCGTCCGCTGAAGGTCGGAATAAGAAAAGTCTGACCACCCTGAAAGACAGAATTCTGCTGGACACTCTCCGTGAGCTTCAGTTACTCCTCCCTGAGTCTCCAGCCTCTGGCCCCGCAGACTCGGGTGCTTGGCCTCCAGCTCATGTACGTGATTTCGTCACATTGCTCTCTCCCTTTCGTCCTCTCCCTTCCACTCCCCTCTCCTTCCCCTGTTGGTTCCTGCACCTCTAACTTGGCCTCAGGGAAGCGCAGCCAAGGATGTTCCTGTCTTTGCAAGGCTCTCTTGTCGTAGCAGCAGGGTGCTGCTGTATAATTAACCAGAGACTGCTTAACAAATAGACAGCACGGTGGACCACAGTTTCAAAATACTGCCTGATGATGTCATTCTTATGGCCTGCTGGTGTTCAGGGGTCAGTTCTGCTCGACACACCAGGGCTCCTTGCCCCAGCCCAGCCTGACTACTTAGAGCCTGACCTCAGGACTCCAGTGGGACAGAGCGCATGATCAGGACCAGGATCATGACAGGATGGTGCTGGGAACATGGTCTAGCTTCTCTGCTGATTCTGGGTGACCTTAAAGTCCCTGGCCCTTACCTCTTCTAAACACACATAGGATGATAGTTGCAGCGGTACAGGCCCTGGGTCCATTTCCAGCACAGAAAAAACAAGTATATGCCTGTCATCTTGGCTTCCTGGGAGGCTGAGGCAGGAGAATCACAAGTCCAGGGTTTGCCTGGACAACTTAATGAAACCCTGTCTCAAAACAAAAAGTAAAAAGAGAACTGGAAGCATAGTTCAGTGGTAGAGCACTTGTCTAGTATGAACAAGGCCTCAGGTTCAATCTCTAGCAACACACACATACACACATACATACACATCCATACATACACACACATACACACACATACATACATACATACACACACATACACATACATACACACACATACATACACACACATACACACACACATACATACATATACACACACATACACACACATACATACATACATACACATACATACACACATACATACATACATACACACACATACACATACATACACACACACATATACACACACATACAGACATATGTATACACACACATACACATATATATACACACTCATACACACACACATACACACATATAAACACACACACACCTATAGCAAGTGTTCACTTGGGGAGGAATTCTGGGTTGGGGTGACCTTCTGGGTTGGGGACTCAATGAACCCCCAAACTATTATGTCTCTCTCTGTGGTACTCACTTAATAAGAGCACTGGAGACTCGAGTATTGGAAGCAATCTCTTCTCTGACCTTGCAAAGTCAGCCATTGGCCTAGAATCAAGGCATGCTGATTGGGTGCAGAAGACAGCTCTGATCTGAGTGTGTGACCCATCCCCCTCTTCTGAATACTCGCAGGAGCATACCTTACAGCATCTAAGTCCTAGCTTTCCCTCTGTAGCTTACATTTTCCTTCTTCTTAACAAAGCCAAGTGTGGGTCATCTCTGCGCTGTGTCCTGTTTGTGTTAAAGCTTATCAAACGCAGGACCTTGCAGGCATGCTTGTCAGGAGTTTTCCACTCTACACTAGGTTGCCAGAGCTGGGGAGGGCAGGTAGCTTCAGCAGAGGCTGGGTGCAGAGGTGGCAGACAGCTTCTGTCGCGGGCACCAGCAAGGTCTAGTGTTTTCCTTTTATTTGTGGCTGGGCTGAAGCTGGCTTAAGGCACCTTCGAAAATGAACCATCAGATTTTATTTCTAACAGGTGTCAGGTGACTGTGCTGGTTCCCTAAGGCTACAGCCTTCCCTGTACTCTAGCCAGCCCATGGGGAGCCGCGGTGGCCTGGGAGGCAGTCCCAGCCCTGGTGGGTGTGCCAAGAGGACAGGAGTGTGGTTTTGTTGGGCTGGATGACTCTAGGTACCTTCCTTGAATATACTTTTCCATCCACATGTTAGGGGAGAAGAATGAAGAAAAGAGAAAGGAGGAGCTCCTCTGACAGAAGCTGCCGGCCTAGTCAGCCCCTGCCTGGAAAACCCAGCAGTGTCAGGAACCTGAGTGGGACCACTTAGGCTAGGGATGCCTAGGCCGCCCGAGTCCCCAGGCTCTGGTTGAGAACTGGACTCGGGGACCACACTGCTGGACTCTCTATGTGTCAGTCTCTGCTGCCTTCAGAGAGGACATGTTGTGGCCTTTCTTGGGGATGTTGGGGCAAGGCGGTTGGTTGCCTGGTGACAATTTAAAGGGGATTGGCCAGATTTGCAGGGCTGGGGGACACGGGCACACTTGGATCATAAGACACTGCTCGGCAGGCGTGCCGGTGCACACCTGTACTCTGGGCACTCGTGAGGACCTGAGTTACATGCCAAGACCTTGTCTAAAGAGCAAACTGCTAGCTGACCCTCCCCAATCCTCACATTGTGACATGCACACACTCTGTGACACGAGACAAGATGGTGGGTCGAGCTGGTGCTTCGATTTTCTATATATTTTGTGCAGTAAATGTGCATATCTTATTGCAATAAAAAATATCTTAAAATATTCAAAGCATCCCAGAAACCTTACAGTTGATGGACAGGGTGAAACCCAGGATACAGTAAAAGCAGTGGGGAGCAGGGGGGCAGGCTGAAATGACGGCTGAGGATGGTCTGTGTGGGGACCACAGGAGGGGTGAACTGGGGAGAGGCCACCCAGGCTCCAGAGAGAGTCCAGAAACCAGAACAGAAGGCTGCCCTCTGCCAGTTGATTCAAAATGAAAGCAAAAATGGATCCATGCAGAGAAATGCCAAGTCACCTTAAAGAGGCAGGAGGGCTGCAGCACAGCTCACTGTGACTGAAGCGGTGAGAGCTGGGGCGGGGAGACAGAGAGACAGAGACAGAGACAGAGAGAGAGGAGAGAGACAGAGACAGAGAGGCAGAGAAACAGAGAGACAGAGAGGAGAGAGACAGAGAGACAGAGACAGAGAGGCAGAGAGACAGAGACAGAGAGGAGAGAGACAGAGAGGAGAGAGACAGAGAGACAGAGAGGCAGAGACAGAAAGAAAGGAGAGACAGAGAGAGAGAGGCTGTGTATCTGTGTCTGTCTGTCTGTCTGTGTGTAGGGGGGTGTAAGCCAAGGGAAAGACACTGGCTTCAGAGCATGAAAAAGGCCTGAGATCTGTCCTCCACATTGACCCTGAGATGTAGCCTCAGTGCTCTCCCGGGGAGGCTCACAGCCACTTCAGCCAGCTCTTAGAGGATAAGGTTCAGAGAGGCCCAAAGCTGCCTCCTTGTCACACAAGAGGCAGGATGTGACCTTCTGGCTTCCTGTGCTGCTGGGGGCAATGTGACGGAGCTTGCATTCAGCTCTGGGGGGCAGCGTGGGGTCCTAACCCATTAACACCCCATCCTTTGCCTGTCACCTTGGTAGAGACCAGCCCCTCGTGGAGACTGGAGCCTCACCCAGCCAACCCGGGCAGAGGTTTCCCTGCCTGGAGAGCCTGATGAGTCTCAGGGTGAGAACTGGGCACTTGCTAGACCTGTTTGGTCCTGGAAACATGAGGTCAGCTGGGATTTTGCATAGAATGCATCTACCCCAGGCACCCAGTCACCTTTGAACTTGGTGCCAGCTGCTAACACCGCAGCCCACTGTGCTGTCAACACCCTTGCTGCTTTCCTTTTCAGGTTCCTGAAAGCCACTGAGTTTGTGCACAGGGAGCTGGGAATGCAGGGACTGGGCATCCTCCTGCCTCACTGCTCATACTCCAGCCAGGGACTGGCTGACTGGTGCCAGGGGCCGTGTCTGGCCTGCGGTTGATCCTGCTCAGGTGCAGTCTCCATCCCCACTGGGCCTCCCTGAGGAAAGCACTGTTTTCAACACAGAAACAAAACCCTGGATCTTGGCTACCAAAGAGCATGTCAGCTGTGCTGGTGAGTCAAAGCAATGGGTGCATCTACAGCCCAGAGTGGAGAGGAACACTTGGGATTTTTATGCTAAGAAAAGCTTTTTGGTTTAACTGACTAGTCACTAGAGGTTTGCGTTCCCACCCCAGCTGTGGTAAATGTTCATGATTTGGGTTTGGAATGCTTGATGCAGGTGGCTGTAATTTGGTTGGGTGCAGTTGTTCTGGCACCTGTAGCTTGTCTTTGGGATTGTGTGCCGCATGGGTTTATGGGAACTTTTGGCTTAGGGCATAAAAGGTCTGAAGCCCTGAGAGTTGGAGTGGTCGTTGGTTGGTGGTTGGTTGGTTGGGTTGCTGTCATTAGCTAGTGTAATAATTCCTGAAAGAACAAGGGTTGGAGAGATTCGAGCTTAGGACAGCCTAAAAAGATTTCTACCTCTCTTTCTGTGTTAAGGCTGCTTGTAAGAGTGGTGAAGATTTCTATCTTTCCTTTCTCCTTCCCTGAACCGAGAGTAAAGGATTGTAGCGTACTGCTACGCCAGAGTGCTCTCAGGGCCACCAGGATGGCGTGCACACCTCACAGTCACCTGGTGTGCAGACAAAGCTTCTGGGTCACCACATGTCTGTTTGAAATCAGGCCCCACCAACTCTGAAGAATGCTCTTTAATTATTGTGCCACACAGAGACCCAGAAAATACATCCTGCCCTCCAGCCCCAGACCAAGGACAACTCTGCACTGCAGGGACGTCAGGCTGGTTTCGCTAGTCTCTTCTCCTAGAAATAATAATAATTGTGGTTATCACTATTAGCTGTCTATGTGTGTGCAGGTGCGTGTGTGGGAGCATGTGTGCACCTGTGCGTGGGCCCAGAGGACAAGTTTGGCTGCCATTTCTTAGGCTCTGTCCTCCACCCTCCTCGCTTTGGGGTCGCTTTGGTTTGGTTTTGAGGCAGGGTCACCAACGGTTTGAAACTCACCAGTCCGGCTAGGCTGGCTGGTCAGCGAGCCCCAGGAATCAGCCTCTCTCTGCCTCCCACGTGGCACCATGGCCCTCACTGTGGGTCCTGGGGATCAAACTCAGGCCCCGGGCCCGCGCGGCAAGACTAACCCACCGAGCCGGCCACCGCCACCCCTTCTTTTTTCGTTTCCAACAGACTGGAGTTTGACTTGGGCAGACCCAAGAATAAAAAATGATCGAGGGCGTTGTATTTTTGGAGGGATTTGTATCTTTCTTTAAATGAAAAGACTAAGCGTCTGCCTATATTTAGACCCTCCAACTGCGGAGTGGCAGCTCCTGGCAACGAGGCTGTCTCCAGAAAACGGACCTCGGTGTGAACAGGCTGTGAGCGAACCTGAGCGAGTAGCTGGGTTCGGAAGTCCGCCTCTGCCCGCGTTGTGCCATTCCCTCCCACAGCCTGCCCGGTCTGCAGTGAGCAGAGCCTGGCCACAGGCTGTCTGTCCCGGAGCTCGGGGTGTGGCTCAGCCTCTGAAGGGTTACGCGTCTTCACAAACTGCCACATGGACCTCCCGTCTCTTACTGCTTGCTGTGACCCCAAAGTGAACCTTGCTGGGTGCCGGTCACCCAGCTCCATATGCCCCCACCCGTCTCCATTGCCAGTCTCACAGTGAGAGGTCTACACACGAGTGCTCCATTTTCTAGATGAGGAAACAGAGGCAGGCCCAGGAAGTCAGGAGGCACAGGGCTAGAATTCAAAGGCAAAGCACCTGGAACCACTCTGTTATCTGCTGTGGGAAAGGATCTTGTGACTTGTGGAAGAGCATGTTACCTGTCTGCAAAGACTTCTTCCCTGATTCCCTTCATGGGACTGTATCTGTGGGTGTTCTGTCTCTGTCACCTGTTAACCGTTGCGTTCCCAGGAGCCATCAGGGATGGTGCTTGGCTCGTGGTTTCAGAGGCTCCGGTCCACTCTGGACTTGCTCTGTTGCTGTGGGCCTGTCCACAAGCAGTGGAAGGGTGTGGCTCACCCTGGAGCAGCTGGGAGGGAACGAAACCAAAAAAAGGACTGAGGAAAAGATATGGCCCTTTAAGCAGGCCCCAGTCACCTACTTCCTCCAGCTCGGCCCAGCTTCCTGAAGTTTCCTCCACTCCCCACAACCGTGCCACCCGCTGGGGACCGATTCAGCTCATGCTGTGAGCCTGTGGGGAACAGTCCTTATTCGGTCATACCCAAGGCAACTTTCTACAGGAAGACTTTTAGCTTTAGCTTTGGCCAAGTGAGATAGGAAGGTGGATAATTAGTGTGAGCCACCCTGAGCTGAGGCCTGAGTTTGTAGGCACATTTTGGCCAGTCTGTCGCGCAGGTGTGTCCCGCCTTTCGACATCATGACATGACTTTGTTTTCTGTATAGTTCACACTGGAGCAAGCAACCCAACCCCTCATAATGCTTTAAGTAGGTTGACGACTTTGGGCTGGGCCATATCTCTAGCTATCCTCAGCTCTGTGCAACTGTTCTCGGTCTCTTCCCTGAGTCAGCTGGTGCCCTGGGTTCCGTTGTCTCGGACGCGGACTGACACAGCCTCCTGACTCTGCAGGGTTGTGTCTCCCCTTATATCAACATGTCCACCTGTCATGTAGGAATACCCACGTAACATGGTTGAAATACAGTGGACCAGCCTGCCAAATGTGAAGCTCCGTGTGTTTAGTATCTCCACATTCATTTCTAATAGTTTTGTTTTTGGATAGCACAACCACCATTTTCTTTTCAGACCTTGGAATATTTTTATTACACACACCCCCGCCGCCCCCATCTAAACTCCTGGGGCCTGTGGAGGAATTGGCTCTGATGGTGGCCAAAAGAAGCAAATAAAGCGTCACAAAGAACAGGTGTAACAGGCCATCTTCTCCAGACAGTCAGCACTGCTGTGGCTGGTCCTCCATGAGGAACCCTAGAGAGAAAGGCACTCTTCGTGGGCACAGTTCTGCCACAGACTCTGCCCTTTCTGTTCCACCATGATGTTACCTCTGCCCTTTATGAGGCCCTGAGCTCTGGAGGACCTTGTGGCTGTCAATGAAATGGATTTTCTCCACTAGCTGAGAGGCAGGAGAATCGTAAATGTGTCAATGGAATTCAGATTTCCCAAGTTGCCCAGCCACCATAATAAAGTTAAAAGCAATGCTCCCTGGAAGGCTGCCAAGGCTTTAATGCAGGATGCTGTACGGCAGTGAGAAGACAAACTGC
The DNA here is from genome assembly GCA_026225945.1 of Cricetomys ansorgei. Taxonomy (NCBI): domain Eukaryota; kingdom Metazoa; phylum Chordata; class Mammalia; order Rodentia; family Nesomyidae; genus Cricetomys; species Cricetomys ansorgei. The sequence goes on along the minus strand of JAMJFZ010003728.1, from coordinate 242,339 downwards.
CTGATGGACGGCCCCCTGCAAATGCACTGGGTGGGGTGAGCTGGGCCTGGCAGCTGCTGAGGCTCAGCCCTTCCGGGCAGCTCGAGGCACACCCTGTAGGCAGGTGACATCCTGGGCGAGGAAACCTCAGCCTAGGGCACTGCCCAGGGTCTGAGCACTGACTTCTCACAAGGCCAGAGGGAGACTCAAACTCCCTTCACCATACCAGCAGTAGTTTGGCCTCTGTTGTGATCTTGGCTATGCCCTGGAGTTCACCTTGTGGATTTCAAGAGGCCAATATGGCGGGCACAGTAGGGCTTGGGATGGGTACCTTCAGGTTTGATTGACTGTCACCGCCCTTGCTGCTAAGAGTCCATGGTCTGATGGTGTCCTCTAACTCTCCTGTTGAAAGCAATGGAAATAGAGACCCGCTCTGGGGCCCAAGCCAGAAAACTAAGGTAAAAGCACCTCCAGGAGGGGGGAACCAAGGAGGCCCCACCTTTTACAGGGACTGTGGGGCCAGTCTTTGCCATTTGGTGGACACTCTAATGGGAAGGATTTATTAAGCATCTACCAAGTATCTGCCATTGTTACCAACTCACTAAGCTGTTGACATGGTTGGCTTCTTTCGGAACACGTATTGTTTGAGAACAGTCTGGCCAGTAAAAGCATCATCTATAATGTGCTTTGTTTGGGGGACAGGGAAGCAGCTGGCCAAGGTTGAGCAGGGTAAAGGCAAATCATGCCAGAGGCTCTGGGAGCCAGAGCTGCGGGAAGCGCTGCAGAGGGAGGGCAATAGAGGAAGACGTGTTACCGGAAATCTCAGGGAACCGAGATGCTCCCAGTGCAGCCTGTGTTTGAAATGAATCTTTGGATAATTGCCCGTGGAGGGTGGTGGAGGGTGGTGGAGGGTGGTGGAGGGTGGTGGTGAGGTCTGCTTCTGGGGTGTGCTATTGCATTTGGGGGCTGGCACTGGCGGTCGCTCACTCAGTTTTTGGAGGGGTGCCTGTGAATCACTGAGGGTCTCTAAGCCACTGCCTGGGGCTCTTGCTGGCAGCATGTGAAAATCTTCCTACCCACCACAGGTCTCAGCCTGGCCCTGGATCAATGCATACTGAACAAATAGTGCAGGGAGACCGCACATCCTAGATCACCTAGGTCAGGCGTGGTGGAGATAAGAGCCCAGGAAGAGGAAGATGGACCTCTGCCTCCACCCTACTGGGTGACTGCACAAATAACTTCATCTCTCTGTGCTTTAATTTCTTTATCTCCAAAAGGGTATGAAACTCCAACTTGAAGCTGTATCCTATGGCTATCCTCAGGACCAGGTGAACAGTGCTTGCTGCATATTGCTTAATTCAGGATCTCCAGAGAGAAGGACGGAAGTGATAATTACTGAAGCCATGGCACGCTCACCACGCCCACACCAGGGTGACCTGGGGAATTGTATTACCCTGCTCAGGTCCTGCAATGACACCCACATTGATTAAACCTCTTCAAGAGCTAGGATGAGTGGCAGGGAGTAGGCAGGTACTGAGTGGGTAGAGACACTCAGGGCTGGAGGGTGGAGCTAATGTCAGGTCTCCTCTTTACAGAAGAGAGGGAAGATTATAACATTAGCCAGGGATGAGGGGTAGTAGCCAGCCCCACCCCATGAAGTTGGTTCTCTCTAGAAGGCTTTAAGCTTATTCTTGGATGCTTGGCCACAGGGCCTTGAGGCTAGCCATTTCCTTCCTGGGTCTCTGTCTTGTGGACCCTCACTCTGCCAGGAAAGGCTGAGACACAGAGAGCTTTGCTCTGGTGGAGCTGCAGGACTCCTGTTTACCACTTAGTAATAGCCAAATGGGAGAAGTGCAGTATTGATTAATTGCAACTTTTTGAATACATATTCACTCTGCTGTTTTATCATTAATGCACCAAGAAGCTGAACAAGCAATAAGATCAAATGGACTTCAGAATGCAGCAGAATGTCTCTCCAGTGTGGTCTGCTTTGCAGCCATTACCTCCTGGCAGAGACAGCCCCCATTACAACCCACACCTTGGCTGGAACTTGAAAGCTCTTCATTCTTAACCTTCTTTATTTATTTCCTGGGAGAGCAGGTGTACCTGAGTCCCTTGGGCTCTGTGCCACAGGGTGGGTCCTTCACGCTGATGGAGACACAAAGATGGGAAGTGAGCTCATGAGCTTTGTGCTATGTACAGATTGGGGGTGGCTGATTCTATCCTGGTTATGGAGTGTACAAGGTGACCTTATTTCTACCTTCTCCTCTGCAAGTTCCAGAGGGAGAGGTGAAAGCTCAGCCTGGGCGGCTCCAACCTACTGGGCACCAGCTCTTCCTCTGCATCTGGCTGGCAGCTGCAGAGCGCAGGGCTGCGGAAGGAGGGGTCGGGCCCTGGGGATCTGAACTCAGGCCACCCTTGTCCAGCAAACGTTTTGCCTGCTGAACCTTCGTCCCAGTCTCTCGGGTCTTTTCTGCCTGAGAACCTCAGCTCGTCTTTTGCTAACTAAGGAAACTGGGTTGGATACTATCTAAGAGCCTTAAGGACCCAGGAGTTTACAAGTCTGACCCCTCTTCCCACTCTGTCTCTTGCTTTCTCAAACCATTTTATAATTGCAAGGATTTTCAAAAGCTCTCTGGACAACGGAGAGTAACAGAAGTCGCCCAGAAATAACAACGGGCTCCTAAAAGCAGTCGTGTCTCCGGGTCCGGACGTGAACAGCACAGGCTGGAAGACAGCTCCACAAGACAGGCAGTGCTTTGGGATTCAACCTAAGGGGCTGCAGAGAGCCGAGAGTCGTTATGGCTTGGCGTAGGAGAGCAGAAGGGATGCCCACAAGATTGGCCAGGCAGTCACAAGGCTTCTTCCCACTGTCAGCCAGATGAGGTTCCTTCTCCTAGGACCACACTCACTGCTTCCCACTGGCCCAATCTGGGAATGGAAGCATGGTGTCTATCTTGAATGCTCATGAGGGCCCCAGGAGCTCAGTCAGAGAAGATGATTTGTACAGCCATCGCAAACATGAATGCAGGGACCAATGAAGATCAGAAAAGTGTTCCAGACCGAACAAACCACCAGCAGGCCCCTGAAGCCATAGTTCTTAGTCTCAAGCCCAGATTCACTCAGCTGCAAAGGTTAAATTCAGTCCTGCAGAGACCAAACCCTGGCTCAGCTTCTTCTGCAGGCCCGACTTCCTGTGAGCTTCCCAGAGCCGTGTCGGAAGCCTGGCACCGAGTGTCATCTTTCCCATCCACTTAACCTGCCTCAGACTGTCCCATCTACTGTACTTCTCCATGTCAACTGCACCTCTGCAAACACACCTCCTCACCTGCAGTGCCCCTCCCACCCCGCACGAACACTTCCTCTGGAGCTCTTGCAAATGCCCTCCCCCTCCATGTCCACCCCCTCCGTGCACCTCCTCCCAGAGACCCTGATAAATCTACTGGGAAGAACAGTACAAACAGCACACCACGGTACAGGTGGGGTAAAAAGCCCCCCATCCCTCTGGCATTGCTGGAAGGGTGCAGGACAGCCTTGGAAGCAAGGACTGTACACAGCCATGTCAGTCCTGTGATGTTTGGAGGTGTCCATGCCTAGCAGGGCTCAATGACCTTAACAGGCTGGTCACAAGCCATGTCAGCTGAGGCCACAGAACTGGAGGCTTCTTAAAGAGAGCACAGTGCCCTCAGTGGTCACCCAGCACACCTAAGAAGAGGAAATGGAATTTCACCTCTTGTTTATTTCTTGAAGAATAAATAATTTGGGACTGGAGAGAGCTCAGCAGGTAAGAACAGTGGCTGCTCTTCCAGAGGACCTGAGTTCAACACCCAGCTCTCAACTCGCTGCAACTCCAATTCTAGGGGAGCTGATGCTTCTGGCCTCTGTGGCCACCAGATACAGGCGTGGTACACAGACATACGCGCAGGCAAACACAACATAAGATAAAAAAAAAATAGTTTAAGATATTTTAAAAATAAATAATTTGCTTCTTACATTTCTGTGGGCTTAATGCATCTACAGACTTCAGAGCTCATGCATTCAGAACCTGGAGGGTGGGATCAGCCTGGAATTCCCCAGGATGCCCCCACCAGGTGTGTGCCTTTGGTCTGCTTGTGCTGTTTAACACAGCACTTTGGAAACTAAGAGCAGAAGTGTATTCCAAGGGATATTTTGAGGTGAACGGTATGGCATGAGGTGGCCCAGGCTGTCATTACTCCCCGAAGGCTGTCCTCTGTGCCCCAGTCCTGTTCACTGGGAATGGTCATGTAATGTTCTTTGCTTGTTTAATTCGGATTTTGTTTCGTTTTTGAGACAGTCTCAGTCTAGAGCCCAGGCTGCCCTCAAACTCGCAGTCCTCCTGCCTCACCCTTCTAAGTTCTTGGGCTACACCCTCAGCCCACCCTTCCTGTGTCTATGTTTTATCTGGAGAAAATGGGGATAGTAGTAGTGGTAAATGCACCTGGAGGAGCTGTTGTTTTTCACACATGCAAAGAGTGTAAGATGGTGGCCCGCAAGGACTAACCCATCAGCCTGAGCAGGTTTGGCCCCAGTACTATTTTTTTTTATTTACTTTTTACTCACAATCAGAAACTTAACTCTGTAATGCAGCTAGACTTGGAGGGGAATGGGGAAAACATGGAACCCCAAGAACTTGAGTGAGTCGAGCAATGGGGTGCGGGCGCTCTCCTGAGCCACAGTGTGTAAGATGCCCGAACGTCAACAGCATTACAGCTGTCCACGGTCAGACGAGGTGATCATCTTCAGGTCTCGAAGTTCCCGGACCCCGAGTGCTCCATGGATTCCGTGATGTTCACGCCTTCTTTCACCTTCCCAAAGCCCCTGTCTGCCATGCAGCCACTCAGTACTGGCAAGGGCAGATGAAGAGTTGGGAGCCGTTTGTGTTTGGTCCACGGTTCATCATGGACAAGATGCCAGGACCCGGATGCTTCAGGATGAAGTTCTCACCCTTGGCTTTCTCCCCGTAGACGGACCTGCTGCCAGGGCTATTATGGTGTGTGAAGTCACCACATTGGCACACGAATCGTGGAATAATTCTGCAAAAGGAGGAGCTCTTATATCCAAATCCTTTCTCTCCAGTGCTCAGAGCAAGAAAGTTTCCTGCTGGCTTTGTCTGCAAACAACTCAAAGGGGATGAGGTTCTAGGGCTCACCATTGGCTGTCGTGTCAAATAACAGGGTGGGGTTAGCCTTTGTTGCAACAAGCTGAGGCAGGGGCGGGGGCAGCTGCAAAGCCGACTACTAAACATCACGGTAGTCACTAGAATCTACACTGCTGTGTAAACCAAAGGAAGTTCCTGCCCTTTGACGATAGAGGTCCACACCCCGAGACAGGGCGTTGCCGAGAGGTCTTTCTTTAAGGTAACATCTACCGGCAGGCTGCGGTGTAAGACCCCTGTACACGACTTGAAGCTTGAAACACTAAGGTGGAGAAAGGATTCTCCTCACCATGAGGCCCCTCCCTGACTGGCCTGTGGGCAGTGCCCCATAAGGGCACCCTCCTTCGTGTGGGAGCCGGAGGCTGAGGCTGGGGCCTTGTCTGCTAAGGAGCAGTGAACCAAGAGGGCAGCAGTGTTTATTGATTTAGTAATCGACTCTCTCGTTTCAGATAGATTATCTTCCCAGAGTCTCAGCCAGCAGCGTCTCGCGCACTGATGCCAGGCTGCAGGTTCTGAGCTTGGGGGCTGCAGAGGCCCTGGGGACTGGCGGTCAGGGTGAGGTTGGCGAAGAACATGATCCACCCTGCGCCACGTCTGGCTGGCCAGGGAGCCCTGCTAGATGGGACAGCTTGTGGCCTCGCACAGGCTCACTGTAGGAGTTTGCTGTGGGCTGACTGGGGTTTGGCTCTGTAGCACAAGCAGTATGGTGAGCAGCCAGAGGAAACCTTTCCCCAGAGTCAAGGCTGAAGGCTGCGTGGCACAGGACGTGGTTTGGTGCACATTTTTCAGGGAACAGTTTTGACCACTTCCTTGGCCAGAACCCCATTCAAAGATGTGAGTCTCCCAGCTGTCTGCCCTCAGAGTTCTCAACATTACCTTCCAAGGTCACACTGTTCCTGAGGGTAGTTACACTCAACCGTTGATCTATATAGGGCCACACCAGCCCAACCTTCACACAGAACCTTCTGGAATGTTCTTATAGAACCAGCCACCCCGTACTCATCCTGGCTCCCATCTCTTCACTCTTCAGGGGCTGTTTCCAAGAGCATGACCTAATGAGGCTATGCACAGCACTCCTGACTCAGGGTCTGTTTCTGCAGATCTCTAACACGCCAGCCATAGGACCCAGGGGCCTTCTGACTCTTGACCTCTGTCTGAGAGGAGTTACAGAGTCAAGCCCCAGTCACTCCAAAACACCTCTGAAGCATACACTTACAATGTGGCTTTTACACAGCTTGCTGACGTGAGACTAACACCTAACAGGGCTCTCCGGCCAATCAAATGTAGCCCAGGATGCATCATATTCTATGTCAACCTAACCCCGACCTCCAGTCCCCTGTTTTCTAGCAACAGTCCTGAACTTTGCAGGCCTGCAGTTCCTACAGCCAGGGGAGCTCTAGATCTCTGCCTGGTGCAGGAGCTGCATGGGTGCTATGACTTCTGGGAAAGCCAGGCTGGGAGACACTAGTTACAGTGTTGAGTCAAGAGAAACACCTTTGGGGGTGAGACTTGGACCCAGTATCGGGTGCCAGAGGCAGAGAGAGCACACCGACTTGGAAATCAAGTCTTCTGAGCATCTGTGTCTGTGTTCCTTCCTCAGTACCTTTTTCCACTGTCCTGTTCTAGCATGAGTGTATGACAGTATGCTCGACAACATATATCCACCAGTCAGCTGAGCAGAATTCCAGGAAGAACCAACTGTGCTACCCACCTCTCTGTCATAGGGCGGATGCAAATCTATCTATCTATCTATCCATCCATTTGTTCATTTACTAAATTACTAACCAAGCGTATAGTAGGTACACACCGACAGATGGTAAGTAGATAGGGAGATACGGATACAGATAGATGATCAATAGATTAGATTATCACAGTGTCTAGAAGCTTTGGAGGGAGGGACCTGGTCCAGCAGGGTCCCAGGTGTCTAGGAGGATCGGAGCAGGAACTCGCACCCATGGGCTCTTCTGTGGGGAGGAGGCTGGCACGGCACAGACCGCGGAGCCAGCTCCAAGAAACAGAAGATAGAGACAACGCCACAAGGGTCCGGCAGCTGCTCTGAGAAGGAGCTGCTGCTCTCGGGAGGGGGAAGGAGCCCAGGCAGAGTGGTTCTCAGACCAGAAAACCTAAGAGGGCTCTCTGACCAGTCAGATGTGGCTCAGGAACACCTGCTTCCTGCTTGGCCTTCTGGTCTTCCTAGCATCCCCTGGTGGCCAGCACAAGGAGTTGCTGGCAAGGGGAAATCGTTGCTTTGCAGAGTCCATGGCCAGGACCACAGAGAGGGGTTCATCAATACAAGGCCATGCTCAGAGTCTCCAAGGTGGCAAAACCCAGAGAGATCTGTGCAGGGAAAGAATTGTGTGCGGCTCTTCCTTCTGTGAGAGCTCAGGCCTGGAGTAGACATACATCCTTAGGGGTGGATTTGAGGAGAGGTATGCAGACCTGACAGAAAGACTACGGAACCAATCTCTTCCACGGCCAAGACTGTAACAGGGACGGGTTGTGGAATGGACATCACCCAGCTAGAAAAATGAGTGGGGGCACTTCTACCCATTTGCCAAGCCCATTGGAGTCCTGGTGCTGAACAGAGCTCAGGCAGAAAGCAGAAGGTGTGCCTCATAGGTCAGCAAGGACACTGTGAGGCAGGTCCTTTCTATCCCAGAGCTACCGAGACTGAAGACAAAGAGATTGGCGGACAGGGAAGTCAGCCAGTGGGCCACCAGCACCCAGGAGAGCTCTGAATGATACCCAGCACATTTATAGACGACAATGTCATGATACATCATCAAAAGATCGACACTCCAGATACTGAGAGTACTATCAATGCTATCAGATACTATTCAGCTATCTGATCTGATGCAGCTGGGTTTGTATGGAGTCAGGAACACACACAGGCCCCAACCCTAAAGAAAAATCAGACTCGAGGGCCCAAGACTGGCTCTCCATCCACACAGCTCAGAGGAGAGGGAACCCAAGGGTGTTGGCAGGTCAAGCCCTGTAATGGGTTGCTAATTGTTCTGATTGCAGCTCTGGGCAGAGCGTTTTCTGTTACTGTAGAACTCTGACAGAGGAGGAAATACCAGCAGAACATTCTGGATGAATAATTCAGTGTGCTGAAATGGGAAATGAGAAAGTTTGCTTTCCACTAAACTCAGATTTGAAAAGAAGAGAAAGGAAATAGGCACGCTGGCTGAGCATGAGGTCTCCTCACAGTCAGACCCGAGCATGTAATACCCACAATCAGAGAGCATGCAATCCCCCACAGTCAGACCCAGTGTGCAATCCCCACAGTCAGACCCTAGTGTGCAATCCCCACAGTCAGACCCTAGTGTGCAATCCCCACAGTCAGACTCTAGTGTGCAATCCCCACAGTCAGACCCAGTGTGCAATCCCCACAGTCAGACCCCAGTATGCAATCCCCACAGTCAGACACCAGTGGGCAATCCCCACAGTCAGACCTGAGTGTGCAATCCCCACAGTCAGACCCCAGTGTGCAATCCCCACAGTCAGACCCTAGTGTGCAATCCCCACAGTCAGACCCTAGTGTGCAATCCCCACAGTCAGACCCTAGTGTGACAATCCCCACAGTCAGACTCTAGTGTGCAATCCCCACAGTCAGACCCCAGTGTGCAATCCCCACAGTCAGACCCCAGTATGCAATCCCCACAGTCAGACACCAGTGTGCAATCCCCACAGTCAGACCCCAGTGTGCAATCCCCACAGTCAGACCCCAGTATGCAATCCCCACAGTCAGACACCAGTGTGCAATCCCCACAGTCAGACCCCAGTGTGCAATCCCCACAGTCAGACCCCAGTGTGCAATCCCCACAGTCAGACCCCAGTGTGCAATTCCTACAGTCAGACCCCAGTGTGCAATCCTCACAGTCAGACCCCAGTGCGCAATCCCCACAGTCAGACCTGAGTGTGCAATCCCCACAGTCAGACCTGAGTGTGCAATCCCCACAGTCAGACCCGAGTGTGCAATCCCCACAGTCAGACCCCAGTGTGCAATCCCTACAGTCAGACCTGAGTGTGCAATCCCCACAGTCAGAACTGAGTGTGCAATCCCCACAGTCAGACACTACTGTGCAATCCTCACAGTCAGACCCCAGTGTGCAATCCCCACAGTCAGACCCCAGTGTGCAATCCCCACAGTCAGACCTGAGTGTGCAATCCCCACAGTCAGACCCGAGTGTGCAATCCCCACAGTCAGACCTGAGTGTGCAATCCCCACAGTCAGACCCGAGTGTGCAATCCCCACAGTCAGACCCCAGTGTGCAATCCCCACAGTCAGACCTGAGTGTGCAATCCCCACAGTCAGACACCAGTGTGCAATCCCCACAGTCAGACGCCAGTGTGCAATCCCCACAGTCAGACCCTAGTGTGCAATCCTCGCAGTCAGACCCCAGTGTGCAATCCCCACAGTCAGACCCCAGTGTGCAATCCCCACAGTCAGACACTACTGTGCAATCCTCACAGTCAGACCCCAGTTTGCAATCCCCACAGTCAGACCCTAATGTGCAATCCCCGCAGTCAGACCCCAGTGTGCAATCCCCACAGTCAGACCCCAGTGTGCAATCCTCACAGTCAGACCCTAGTGTGCAATCCCCGCAGTCAGACCCCAGTGTGCAATCCCCACAGTCAGACCCCAGTGTGCAATCCCCACAGTCAGACCCCAGTGTGCAATCCCCACAGTCACCTGGGTTGACCATTATTCTACAAATATGACTTGGGAGCTACCAGCAGCCCAGCATAGCCCTGATGTTAGAGGTGCGAGACAGAAAGTGTTGTTCCCATGGCACATGTTTGAGAGGTGGGTGTTCAGATATTAGTGTAGAAGACGTGCAGCCTGTCTTTCCTGTTGCTGTGATGTAATACTCTGACAAAAGCAGCTCAAAGAGGAAATGGTTTGTTCTGGCCTGCAGCTCACAGGTACGGCCTGTCACGGCGGGAAGCTTGAAGAGCTGCACATCCCAGCAGGGTCTGGAAGCAGAGAGGGAGGGGAGTCTGTGGGTGGGATGAGCAGCTCTTCAAGCCACGGTCTCCAGTCTCCAGTCTATACAATTCAGGATCCCCTGTTAGGGAGTGGTCCCACACACAGTTAGGATGGGCTTCCCACGTCAAGTGATGTGAGCAAGCCAGTGCACACAGGCGTGCCAGAGACCCTGGTCCCGAGTGAGTCAAGGTTCTGTCCAGCTGACAACACTAACCATGGCAACAGCCTGCATTATCTGTTGCTTTATCTATTTATTTATTTGGCAGTGCCAGGGATTGAACCCATAGCCTCACAAACGCTAGGCAAGTGTTCTGCCACTGAACCACATCTCCAACCCAATAATCTACAATTTGAGATACATTCTGTTGGGAATGGGCTCAACCAGAAAGAGAAAAGCATTCTGAGTGTATAGAGCAGAGAGAATTGAATGCAGGGAACGGGTTACTTCTATGGCTAGTGGAAGTGCAGAGAAGTCTGGGATGGTGTCAGAATCTGAAGAATCAGCAACAGACATCATCTCACAGAGGAGCTAAAGAAAACGATGCTGTCTGGGTGCAGACCTGGGGCCAGGACACACTCATAGCAAGTGTGAGAGGAAGACACAATCTTGGTGAGGGTGCCCACAAGACAGGTTCCCCTCCTGCCTTTCCAAGGTCGCTCGGTGCTTCCCAAGGGTCTAGCTTCTGCCAAAGCCAGAAAGCAAACTAACCAGGGATGCCAGGTACTCTGACCACAGGGCTCAGCCCAAGAGCTATAGAGTAGGCCAGGGGAGGGAGGGGCGATAGATCTAAGGGCAGATAGACTAGGGAAACCATCATTCTCTGGAAGAGAAGAATGATCTTCTGGAAGAGAATTAAAGGCATGATGTTATTAAATTGAATAACCATGGCAGGCAGTTAAGTTGAAAACACGAGGAGCCAGGAGCTGTCAAAATAAGAAGAGCAGATGGGAAGCAGCTGATGTATGTGCAGGGGGGTCTTCTTTCAGGCATGTGCGGAAGACATGGGGCTAACTGTACAAATCACTGCCCTGAGCGGAGTGGGGGGGAGTGGTTGCGGCCAGGGACACGGGGGAACTGACACAGTTGCTGCCTCCAGCAGAGAAGAGGTTCTGAGCTCCAGGTTTCCACAGCGCAGGGTAGCAATTTTCACAATGACCTGTTGTATGTTTTATGAAAAACTAAAAGCAGGGATTCAAGGCTGGACACGCAGGGTGACACAAGGGGAGGGGATCTTTAATGTCCTGCTCTGATCAACCCACTCTGTACACACATGCTGGGATCCCTGTAGTCACGCTGTGTTAATGACTAGTTTTAAGGAAGTGGGAGCGTCCACTTCCCTGATTTGACCACTGCACACTACACGTTACACAACCTAATTACCACCCCACACGCTATAAACAGCCACAATCCAAACAATGATTTAAAAACATGTACAAAAAGAAAGGGCCATTAAAAAAAACCCCACATAATACCTGTCACTCCTAGACAAAGCAAACTCTTAAAAGCCTTTTAAACATCTCCGAATGGGCTGTTGCTGGGTTCACACCAGGTTCCTCTGAACAGATAAAGTGCAGTTCTAGAAGACTCTATGAAGAAATATGTAATATACACCACTGATCTATTTTTCTGGAACCTTCTTCTCCAGACCCCTGGGGCAACTGTCTATGGAAATGAGCAGCAGTCCTCAACTCCTGGTGGCACTTCCACTGCCACCGGTACAACTTTCTCCTCAGCCCTCCCCTCCCGTCCTGTGAGACCCCATCGGGCTGATTTAAATACTGTTCCGTGTGTGACTTGTTTTAAACACATCGAGGCTCGTGCGCACAGTGAATCTAATTTTGTGCTTCTTGAGAATACATTTTAGCCCATCTTAAATTTTAATCAGATGGAATTTTTAGGAATGGATGGTTCCACGAGCTGCAGACTTCCGTGCGCTTCATACGGGGTTCTGAAAACAGGAGTGCATGAATTCTTTATGGGTAACAATTCAGCAAATGAATGTTAATATTTTACTCAGAAATATTTTAACTGTGTAACTGAAATTATGTTAAATGCTGTGGGTGTTGAGGGGGCAGTTGTGGGGCTGGGGAGATGGCTCTGCGGTTAAGGACCCAGGTTCAACTCCCAGCACCCACACGGTGGTGCACAGCCATCCAAACCGGTCCAAGGGAGCTGATGGCCTCTTCTAGCCTCCTGGGCACCAAGCACGCATGTGGTGCACATACATGCAGGCAGAACACTCGTACATACACAGTAAAATAAATAAATCTAAAAAAACTCACTCAAATGTGCCCAATCCATGGCAGGATGACCACACGTATGCAGCACAAAATAAATACATAGATTTAAAACATCAGGGTTTTTTTTTTTTTTTTTGGCTGTTTGTTTGGTTTTTGGTAACTCAGTTTGCGGTTCTCAAGCGTGATCTTTGTAGATGACAGTATCAAATTGCAGCGTCAAAAGTCTGGACCCGTCGGGTTGGGGATGACTCAGCAGCTAAGGGCACTGCCGCCCTTCCAGAGGCCCTGGGTTTAGTTCCCAGGGCCACAATCTCCTGAATTCCAGCTCCAGGGAAGCCAACACTCTCTCTTGTCTCCAAAGATGCCCGCGTGCATGAGGCAGACGCACAGAAAGACACACAAACACACACATAAAATATCTGGACATGCCTGGTAGAAGCTTTTATTTTTATCCATGATGAAGTAGCCAGGACCAGACTTACGTCTCACTGTTAGCTGCAAAAGTGAGCAGAAAGATGAGAGCAAATATTTCCCAGCCAGACACAGGGGTGCAGGTTTGAAATTCCAGCATGGGGGAGGCTAAGGCAGAAAGATCATAGATCCAAGGCCAGCCTGGGCTACACAGGGCTATTCCCAGAAAAGTGTCCAGACGCTGGTCCACACTGATCCCTAAGAAAGAGAAAGAGGAAAGGGAGATCGTGGTCAGCCTGGCTGTGGGGAGGCCTTGTCTACTAGGAAAAGCAGAGCATGCGTCTTCCTGAGATGAAGACAGAACTCATAACTCAGAAAGCAAACCGGGCCAACCCTGAGAGGGAGAAGCTGTTTAAGAAAATCCCCAGAGAATTACAAGGATTCCTTGACTCCATCCTCAATCCTAAGTTATGAGAGCATAGACTAGAGATCCAGAATATAAGGCCAGTCAGGACAGGGCTTCTTAAACTTCTATACACGACCCCTTTCCTCCTGATAAAGTTTTCTATTGGCCCGGGAACGCAGGCCTCTAAGCTAGGTATACAAGTAAAGTGTTTACTCCCAGATTAATCTCAATATGACTTCGGGCATAGAGATAAAGGCAAATTGTGTACTGATGAGTGTGCTTATTCATTTTTCACGTGAAGAAGTAAATCTTAGCTGAATATTTATATGCAGGATGTAGGATATCTTCAATGTTTCTCACAATCGATCAGTATTTTGCTTTTATAGTCATCAATGCTGAGAACGGCTCTCTTCATAAATGTGTATACAGCCAGCAGGAGTGGGGCTGTAAAGGCAGCTCAGCGGGAAGAGCCGGGGTGGTGGCTCACAACTGTCTGTAGCTCCAGTTCCAGGAGCTCTGACATCCTCTTCTGGTCTCTGCAGGACGAGGCACACACATGATTCACACGCATCCTGTAAACGCTCATGTACATAAATAAAAATGAACAGAAACAGAAATATACTTAGGGCCACCTCAGAAACTGTCAGAAATTCTATGCTAATCCCCAGCTAAATATATTGGAGCCACTCAGACAGGAAGTGCTTAGCATTCTAACCCAGTGCGATACTGATGACACTCCTGGGCTGAGGAATGACAGGAGAACACTGTAAGCTTCTATTTTCCGTAACTGAATCCCTATGTTTCTATAAGAGAGAAAACTTTGTATGTTCAATACAAACACCACAGTTTACAGCAGGGAATAACTAGAGTCGGATCTGAGGTGTCTCTTCGAGTGGCATTTATTGGTATTGGGTGTGACAATGCAGTATAAAATGCTCATGACCAGAGTTCAGAACCGAGTCTGCAGTGGGGTCACATCGTGCAACACAGGCGAGCTCAGCAGAGATGCCACCGACTTGTTACACTTGATTTTAAAGTAAGTTTTGGTCATTGCAGTTCAGAAACCTTTTAAATATTGCCAAAATTTTCAAGACACTCTTGAGCAATGTGACTTCATGTGGGGTCACGGCCCACACTTTAAGAAGGTTTGAACTAGGGATTTAAAACATGACTAGTTCACGGAACTCACACGTAGCTACCAAATTCCAACTAGAGAAACCCCTGACTTTCAGGCCTTCAGTGGAGACCCCAAACAAGTCATATCCCAGTAGTGAGACTAAGCTGATCTGAGAAGCAAGATCCTCAGGACTCAACCTAAGAAAGTTTAAAGGCTTGACAGCCAATCTCCAAGGAATCAGACTGATCTGCAAGCAACTTTGCCTGCCATGAATGAGCTTTTGATCCTTTAAAGGTTCACCATAAAACCCAGCACTCAAGCCATGAAATTCACAGTCTGAACGGAATGGATGGAAAAAACAGGACAGTGTGACCAAACACTTGGAGAAAATTTAGGGAGTGGAAATACACACACACACTCACACACATGCGTGCATGGGGGGAGGGAGAGAGGGAGAATGGAATTAGCGCGCAAGATATTTAAAAACATGTATTAGAAATATGTTCATGCTGGATATGGTGGTGCACGTCTTTAATTCTAGCGCTTGGCGGGGCAGAGGCAGGTGGACCTCTGTGAGCCAGCCTGGGCTACATAGCTCCAGGACAGCCAGGACTAATAGAGAGACCCTATCTCACAGAAAGAAGGAAAGGAAGGAAGGAAGGAAGGAAGGAAGGAAGGAAGGAAGGAAGGAAGAAAGAAAGAGAAGGACACTCAAGAGTCTAATGGAGGTCAAAATACAATAAGCATTAAGATGGAAAATATTAAAAGGAAAACTTCTAAAGATAAAAAAATCAGATGTCTGACTAGAATAGATCTATAGTAAATTAGATCTTGAAAACAAGTGTTCACCAATCATGAGGACACAATGGTAGCTCACGATTGACATAAATTCCTAAAACAGCCAAGGAGGAAAAACACAGTCTGTAGAAAGCGGCAAAGCCAAAGAGAAGAAGACCTTTAAAGGCTGATGGGGGAGGGAATCCTGCAAACCCAGAATTCTTTACCCTCAAAATGAAAGCAAAATAAAGAATTGGGGCAGGAGGAAGAGAAGGCAAATTTTATGCAGCAAACTTACATGGTAAAAGTGTGTCGGGGGGCTCTTCTGAGAGACAAGGGGTGCATGGGCTCACCCTAATGATTAAGGTGAAAAGGCCGCACATCCAACATAGCCAGTCTTCATTGTTGATTTGACTGCTTTTGGTTACGTAGGAGACGCACCTCTGGGTGTGTCTGCAAAGAAGTTTCCGAAGAGGTCTAACCAAGGAGAGATGTTCCACCATGAATGTGGGTGTCACCATCTGATGGGCTGGGGTCCCAGGATGGGTGAAAAAGGAACAGAGAGAACCCAGCTGGATTCCAGCATCAGCCCACTCTCTCTGCTTCCCGGCTTGGTGACACGCCCTCCCTGCCAAGATGAACTGTATTCCTCTGAACTGTGAGCAAGAATAACTTCTGTTAAGTTGGGTTTTGTCAGGGATTTGGTCTGAACATCAAGAAAAGTAACTGAAGGCAGGTGTGGGGAAGATCTGAGTTCCCCTCAGTTTTATTTACTGTAAAAAGTACAATGCTAATATCTGTGTGGCTCAACCTGTGTGGAGGCAAGAAGCACAGCAACTGTGTAGCATCAAAGGGAAACAGCGAGGTGAGTGCTTAAACCACACACTGGACTATGCCAAAGGGAAACACTCAGAAGAAACAAGTGTGGCTAATAAGCTGATACAACAGAATGTTCAGAGTGCTCATCCCAGAAGTCAGAAGGGAGAAAAACGTGGAAGAAAGAACAGATGGGGATAAACCGAAACCAACAGCAAGATGGCAGCTCAGATCCAACAACACAAATGATCGCATTGACTGCTAATGTCTAAGCACTCCAGTTAAAGTAATCATAAGAAGAGGATTTAAAAAGCAAAGCTCACCCACGCGCTATCTATAAGGAGAACACTTTAAAATCACATGCACAGAGTGATTGAATGTTAAAGGATGGGGAAGCTACTGATGAGCCGACATCAATCACAAGAAGCAGAAGTAGCTAAATTAACAAGACAAAGTAGGATTCTGTACTAGGCTTATTACTAGGGCTAAATGGGGGTATTCATAGTTTTAAAATAATCAAATCGTCAATAAATAATAAAATATTTACCCGTCTAATAACAGACCGTCCAAATAAATAAACAGAGCATATACAGAACTGAAAAGAAGTCAACAAATTGGTTTATAATGGGAACTTAAACTCTTTTCCTTTAGTGGACAGAATCCATGAATCAGAAAAAAATGCAGAAACACTACCATCCAGCTGACTTTGCTGGAATTACTGGAGTATTCTTTTGAAGAGTGTATAAAATAACCCTAAAATAGGGTTAGTGAGAGTGGAAAGAAACAGAAAGAATAATGGGTGATGGGTGTGATCATATATATCACACACTTCTACAAAATGTTATCATAAGAGCCACTAGTGTATAGTTAACATGTAAGTAATATGTGCTAATAAACATACATACATATTTCAGCAATAAGCCACACCATATCCTGGAGTATAAAAAACCCCAAATATAAAATATAAAATAGCTAATACAGATGATTTTTTTAACTAACCAGTTTGAAATTAAACTAAATTCAACATCAAAAAGACATCTGGGAAATCCCAAATGTGTTTTTTTAAAACACTTTGATCCCTGATGCCAATGGGAGGTCCTGGTACCTGTGGGATGTCTGGGTTTCTGCCTGATATCCAGGTACCTGCGGAATGTCCAGGTGTCTGTGGGAGATCCTGGTACCTGTGGGATGTCCTGATTCCTGTGGGATGTCTGGGTGCCTGAGGAATGGCCAGGTGCCTGTGAGATGTCTGAGTGTCACAGGATGCCCTGGTGCCCACAAGATGTCCCAATGCCTGTGGGATATCCCTGTGCCTGCCGAGACACCAGGTTTCTGCAGGATGTTGGGCACCTGCAGGATGCCCTGGTACTGCAGGTGCCTGGTGTGTGGGATGACAGATGCCAAGGGTGCTGTGGGAAGACTG
>JAMJFZ010003728.1:0-220000 GCA_026225945.1 Cricetomys ansorgei | reverse complement strand
CAACGACATCACCAACAGCTGCCCCAACAGCATCACCAACAGCATCACCAACGGCATCGGTCACAATTCCTCACCACCTGCCAACAAGCATCCAGGCTGACACCATCTCGGTTATGGAGAATAATGTCTCAGTGGGCATGGATGTTTGCTTATCTTTAACACACTGGTTTAGAGTTGTTCAGATCTTTCTAGGAGTGGTAGAGCTGGCTCATGCAGTAATTCCATTTTCTTTTTTCCCTTCCTTCCTTCCTTCCTTCCTTCCTTCCTTCCTTCCTTCCTTCCTTCCTTCCTTCTTTCCTTGGCCTCCACATTGATTTCCAAAGTGACCACACTAGCTCATGTTCCTCCACGCAGCGCAGAGAGGTTCCTCTTCCCTGTCATTCTCAACATCGAAATCTCTGATGGGATCGATTCTTGTAGATGGTGAAATATGGGAACGTGGTTTTATTCTTCCACACTTGGCTATCAAGTTTTCCCAGCCGCATATGTGGTTTTCTCCAGTGCATGTTTGGGGCTCTTTGTTAAAATTCAGGTAGCTCCATGGGTTTATTTTGAGTCTCTACTTTATTCCATTGATCCATGTGTCTGTTTTTGTGTCAGCGCCATACTGGTCTTGTTTCTATGTCTCTGTGGTGCAGTTTCTAATCAGGTAGCGTTGGGATCCTGTTCAGGGTCTTCAGTGTTTCCATCTGAATTTTAGAATCATTTTTACTACTCATGTAAAGAAAGTTATTAGAATGTTGCTGAGGGTTCCGTCGGCACTGCAGGTGTGCGGTTTACCTGCAGTGAGTGCTGCTGAGCTCCTGCACATCTCAGTTAAGTTCATCCCAGCGTAGTTATGTTAGGTTTTTGTGGGTAGGGCTTTTTCCTGGTTTCTTTTTCAATATGTTAATCACTGGTATGTGAAGCGTTATTGGTTTTTATATGTTGATTTCGTATCTTGCACACTGCTAAGAGTTCATCAGGTCTAAGTGTTTTCTAGTGGACTCTGTGGGATTTTAAGTCTAATGTCCTATCTTCTTGGAACAGAATGGCCTGACCTCCTTTCTTATTCCACGTGTGTTACTTTCCTTCCTATTCCTCTGAGACTTCAAGATAATACTGAAAAGGAGTGGAGAGAGCGGACTGGCTCATGTCCGATTTCAGAGGAATGCTTTCAGTGCGACCCCATTCACTATAACATTGGCTAGGGGTTGTCACGGGCGGCCTTTATACCCGGGGCATGTTCCTTCTACTCCCGCTTTCCTTGGAGCTGACTGGCTGGCCAGCTTTCTCTGAGGAGCATGTCTCTATTGACAGAGCCTTGGGGCTATGGGCAAGCTGCCATGTCCAGCTGGCATTTACAAAGGCGCCGGGAGCCCAAGCTCCAGTCCGTTTCTTAGTTCTTTACCAACTCAGTCTAAATAGTTCATTGTTTATGAATTTATAATTCTGAATATCCAATTCATCTTCAGCGAGTATCTGTGAAAGCTGTAGGGGCCTAGCTTAGCCACGCATCTTCTAGGATGTATCTGTACACCTGCCAGTTCCCCTAGAGATGCCACCAAGACGAGATTGATGTTATCACATTTCTGGAAACTTTCGAGAATACCTAAAATTAGAGATAATAGTAAAATATCCTCCCAACTAGCCGTCCACCAATATGACATTTATTTGCAGACATTGTCACCGCAAGATTTTCAATGACAAAAAAAAAAGGGCTTTTTTGTCTCTGTTGACACAAAACATTTTTACCCTTGAGAGAGTTAATGCCAAGCTGAAAAGTAAATACTCATGTATTTTTAGCTTAATAGATTTTTTTTTTCTCTCCAAAATGTGATTTAAAGGTTGTTCCTCCATCCTCTTCTTTGGATCTGTGTTTTATAAACCTGCAACCCTGGAGGAGTCGGGGATGGAAGGCCTCAGAGATCACAGGCTGCATTAGTCTCTCCTCTTGTTGCTGAGGCGACCTAAGGGAAGGAGATCTGACTTTAACTTAGGGTTCGAGGGTGTCATCCACCCTGGCTCACATCACCATGGAGAGGGAGCTGACCTCTCCAGCCCAGGCCCCCAGCCCCCAGGGTGGCATCACCCACATTCAAGGGAGAGATTCCCTGCTAAGTTAGTCCTCTGTAGAAGTGCCCCCCCACGCCACTCACCAAAGGTGAGCCACCAGCTCCCCAGATGGGTCTTATCCAAGCAAGTGGGTGAGCTCACTTACCACCTTGTGGCCTGCAGATGGCCCTGACTCCAGCTGAGGCCTACACTCCACCCCTTTAAGGAAATTATGTCTCCAAGATACCATTACATTATCAATTATGAGAATTTCATTTTAAGGAATGTTAAAGTCTTATCTTATAAAGCACGTAATTCCAGGGCCAATCATACTTCCCCTGAAGTACGATGAATAAAAATAACTAAGAAATGACTGCAGACTAATGCTCCTTCCAGCAGAAGACAGGGTCTGTATCATTTGTCCTCTATCCTAGAATCTGACAGCCCCCATTGCTTCAACAGGAAAAGACTGTGGAAGGGACTCTGTCCTCATCCCCAGGCTCCAGTCGGCAGAGACGGCAGCACCAGTGTTTGCAATGCCAAATGGCCCGGAGTAGGAGGCCAGGGGCCCCTGCTGTTCTGACACCAAAGCCAGCACCACTTGACCTCGGGTAGCAGGTTCATCTTGGGGACATTTCAGCCCATCATGCTCTGTAGCAGCTGTCATGTGGAAAAGGCCCCCGTGGACGCCCATGAAGATACAGGCGTGCAGTAAGCTGCTTTTGTTGTTTTAACTCACTGAGATTCAGAGCATCGTTCAGGGACAATATGACATTGTGACAGAAGCCACTGTCTTATGGAAAGTGTGTGTGTGTGTGTGTGTGTGTGTGTGTGTGTGTATCTCACAGAAAAAATATATATACACATACATACACACACATATATACTTTCTGTGTGATATATATATACAAACATATACACTTTCTGTGTGCACTGGACACAGTGGCTCACACCTTTACTCTCAGCACTCTGGAGGCAGAGGCAGGTAGAGCCTTAAGTTCAAGGCTAGCCTGGTCTACATAGCAAGTTCCAGACTAGACCAATCATGGCTACATAGTAACACCATGTGTCAAGCAAACAAGATAATTTAAGCCAGGAGTTCTTAGCTTTGAAAACAAAACAAACAAAAACTATGGACTCTTTGCATACATTCTATTGATCAGTTCTTATAACAATGTTTTTAAATGCATAAAATGGAATACATCGATTAGCTAGAAATGTAGCTTCTGAAACACTGATTTTTTGTGACAAGCAGATGAACGTGAAGAACAGTCGTTGACTGTAAATCTGAAATACAATGGATGCTAATAACCTTGCAAGAACTGGAACACTTAGATAATGTGATAGCATCAATAACATCTAGCTTCTGGTTTAAATAAATAAACTATTTCTCACTGCTGTTTCTTATGGTTTCTTAACTATGTGAGTGATTAAAGCTAATTTTCAGGTCAGTATTAGTGAAAATGAAGTTGTTTTCATGCATGTTCACACAATCTCTGAATTCTACTGTCAGGCTTCAGGTGGAGAACCATCAGCCACCCAGCTGTAGGGCTGTTAAAGAGCTGTGTACATCTCAGTGCCGACGCTGAGTCAGCAAGCAGCCTCTCTCCCAAAGTGCGGAGAAGACGAGGCCAGGAAAGCCAGTCTACACCCTGACCACTCTGAGCTTGTATCTCATAAGCACAGGGGCGTGTGGTTCCCTTGAAAGCTGTAGCTTCATGATGTTTTCTAGCCAGGAGAGGTGTGTGGACTCCAGACAGGTTGTAGCACAGCAGCCTCACACACACATGCACTAACACATATACGCAATCACGTATACACGCACATGCAACAGCATGTACACACATGTATGCACACACATGCAACCGCATGTATACATGTGTGCATACACATGAAACCGCATGTACACACATGTATGCACATACACATGCAACAGCGTGCACACGCATGTATGCACATACACATTCAACAGCATGCACACGCATGTATGCACACACATGCAACAGCATGTACACACATGCACACACATGAAACCGCATGTACACACATGTGCACACACACAGATGCAACAGCATGCACACACATGAGTCATCACACTGTCACATGCAAACACACTCAAAAGTAAACACACTCATATGCACCACCGTGCTCTGCTCGAACTGAGAAGAGCTGGGCTCGCAGTCCTCTCCAAGTGCGAGTCCTGATATCCATTTAGCACAGGAGATTGCTATCTCCTGATGTCCACGCTGTGGCTGCTAAAGATGGCGGTGGGTACCGGGCAGCAGTCATAACACACAAACAACAAAAAGCCTGCTAAGGGACCGGTGGTGTGGGGAGCCGGAGACACACACCAGGGAGAACAGAGCAGCAGGCTCTGGAACGGCAGAAGCCTGGCTAGACTGCGGACCACAGCGCCCGTCTTCGTCCTGGCTTCTCTCCTCGAATCGCCTTCGTTCTCATCGTCAGCACAGATGGACGTCACTTGGTTCCCCGTGGCAGGCGTGGAGAAGACAGCATCAGCACAGTCGCCACAGCCGTATGAGCTGTCACCGCAGCCGACTGACGTGAAGCTAATCCGACTCCCTGGATCCTGTGCTCTAACCGCTTTGAGATGCGTTGTGATTGCCAATCGGCCGAGGTCACGGTGCTTCCCCGAGGAACCATTCACATGAGGAAAGCAGGCGCGGGGACGCCCCTAGAAAGGCTGGTGGAGGCAGATGGCCGGGCGCTCCCTCAAGGTAAGTAGGGTGAGGCTGCAGCTGGAGTGGACGCTCACATGTGTTCATTTCAGAGCAAACCTGCGCTCCTGCCGTGGCTGTGGAAAGTCGCCTCCTCCCAACCACATGGCTCCCGTGCTGGTGGGCACGTCTGCGCCGGCCTCACAGGAGTGTGTCTAACTTTAACAGACCCAAGGAATGTGTGTTCAGGACTGCGTTTTCTAGGGTATGGCAGGAATGTGCCATTAACACGGTACACATTAATACACGGGAGGCTGGGAGATGGCTCAGGAGGTAGAGTGCTTGCTATCTGAGCATAGGCCTTGAGCTCGAGCCACAGACCCAAGTGCAGCAACTGGATGTGCTGTTTGTCTCTGTGACTCCAGAACCGGGGAGGTGGAGACAGCAGGATTCCTGAAGCTTGCTGGCCAATTCAGCCTGTCAAAAGACAAAGTAGACAGTGCCTGGTACAGAATGTTGATCTCTGGCCTCCATGTGCACACACAGGTGCAGACACACACACACACACACAACATATACCCACACCCCTACATACATGCATAACATACACACAACACACACATACACACAACACACACATGCACACATGCATAAACACAATTTACATATAGCCATTTACATACATACACCCACACCCACATATGCACACATACACATACATATAACACACACATACACATATGTATATATACACACATACACACATGCACACATGCATACACACACATTTACATACACCCACACCCACACATATGCACACACATATGCACACATATAACACACATACACACACATATAACACACATACACACACACATAACACACATACACACACACATTGTTGTAGGAAAGATTCAGAGAGCCTTCTAGAACCCTCACTAAGGGAGTTCTCATCAGCTTCAAGGGATGCTTGGTGATGAGATGCTCCTCTGAGATAAGGAGCTATATTCTGAGGGCTGCTCTTTCAGATATGCACTAGAGGAAAAGCAATAATTTATTTTTTTCATTCTCAGATTCTAGTGTGTTCTATGGCCGTGGTTGTAAGTCCTGGTGTCAGGAATGTAATACTTCTAGCTTTAAAAAAAAAAACAAAAACAAAAACCAAAAAACAGTCTCACCGCGCAGCCAGGGTGCCCTCAGAGTCTCACTGCACAGCCAGGGTGCCCTCAGAGTCTCACCGTGCAGCCAGGGTGCCCTCAGAGTCATGCTGTCCTACCTCAGCCTTCTGCGTGCTGGGATTGCCGGCAGACATTTCCTAGAGAGTCATGAAATAGGTATGTTGCTTTGGGGGAAATGACTGACAGTATTTGTTACTAGTGATAACATCTGAGCTTTCGAGAAAAATGAGAATGGGGAAACGTGTGTTTGCTTTTCTGAGCTTGACAGCGCCCCATGAGGCCGCAGGGGGTGTGGACGCGTGGTGTTTTCACGGTGCACAAAGCAAAGCGGCAGGGCTGGAACCAGCCCAGCATCCTCTCCGCATCCTTGGTGGCACACACCTTTGATTTCAGCAGAGGAAGGCAGATCTCTGTGAGTTCAAGGCCAGCCTGGTCTACGGTTGAGTTCCAGGACAATCAGAAAACAAGTAAGAACATTAGGGAAATGAAAGACTGCCTGAAAGCGTCCTTGTGCAGACCCAGTGGGTTCTGAGCTCGTCTGTGTTGGAACAAGAATGTTGCTCACATAACACCACGCGGTTTAAAGTTTTTAAGATTATATTCGCTTATGTGCACGCATGGGGGTGAGCGTGCGTACCACGGAGAGTAGATGAGGTCGGTGGACAACTTGCAGGAGCCAGCTCTCTCTTCGCACCATGTGGATCCCAGGGATCTGAAGCCATCAGGCTTGGCAGTGGGTGCCTTTCCCTACAGAACCATTTCCAGCCCCACCTCTCTCTTTCAAAGGGACATTTATATATATGTGTATGTTTGTTTATCTAATCCATCTGCTGGACCTGTAAGCCAGGCCCCTTTTATGTGCATGGGTGCTTTGTATGCCTGTGTACCGTGTGTGTGTGTGTGTGTGTGTGTGTGTGTGTGTGTGTGTGTGTGTGTGTACTGCCCACAGAGACCGGAAGAGGGTGTTAGATCCTCTGGGAACTGGAGTTACAGATGGTTGTTAATTGCTATGTGGGTGCTGGGAATTGAACCTGGGGCCTCTAGAAGGGAAGTCAGTGCTCTAAACCACTGAGCCATCTCTCTGGCAATGCCGCCATAGCCCGAGCCCAAGGTAAGGCTGTTTCTGACATTATTCCCACTTACAGGAGAAGAAATGGGCCCACAGGGAAGCAGTACAGCTTATTGGGAATATTTCTTGATCTTTTATAAAAGCTATATTGAAGATATTTTCCTTATGCTTTCCAATGTCCCTTACGTAAGTACACTTCAAAATAAACTCCTTTCAGAATTTAGTGGCAGATAAGAACCTAGATAATTAGAATTATGTAACCTGGATTTATTTTCCATTTCTGTCTTGAGAATCAGAAAACTAAGGGATATATTTAGTTCTTAATCTTAGTAGTTACAGGTTTCGGCACTATGCTGAGACCAGAGGGGGGTATCAAGAGCAAAGGGTGTGGTCTGTGTCATTCAGCAATTACACTTTTGTTTGGCAGTAAAGAGGCCTCCCAAGACACATTCTGGGATGCAGCCTGTACATACCACGGGTGGGCGGCCTGGTTCATCCTCTAGGAGCTTGGCTGGGGCACTGGGATAGACCCTTGACTCTCATAACCTTGTGACTCTCGTGCCTACAATTTCTGTAAACTCCACCAAGACAAGGCTGTGTGTTAAATAAACCAGATGCAACAGTACCCACACATAAGAGGAACCCAAGGACAAGAGAGAAGGCCTGCAAGGTTGTCAGTGTGTGCTGGATCAGGAATTCCAACCGGGCGCTCTCCCCACCCCACCTCCCCCCCACCTCACCTCCCCCAGCTGCCTCTGCAGCAGCTTCTGCCCCGTGGACTGCAGAAACTCAGGTTCTGCCCCATTTGGCTCACAGTGCCTCCAGGTCCACAGACCTGCCCCTCCCTTCCTCTGTGAGGGGGCCTTCTTCTCCAAGTCTGCCGCCTTCCCAGGTTGGAGAAAGATTGTTGGGGGTGGGGCTGGCCTCTGATTCCCTGGAACTAGCTTCAGGGCCCCTGTGTCTCCTTCCTCCCACAAGGGAAGCTCGGAGATGATTTACGGCTTGTTTTCAGTACATAATACTGTAATTTTGTGAAATGATGGCATTATCGATCACAGATGAGTTTCTCCGTGCTGAATTCCAGGGCCAGGTACTAAGCGGGGGAAGGAGGAGTAAAAGCACCCTGTGCCTTACTGACTCCGTGGGGACAATCCACAGAAGTGCTGAGCAAGCCCAGGGCGCTGACTAGAACGTGAGGGCGCTGATCCGGTCAGACAGAGGCCCCGGTGAGGTCCCTGGGAACCAGTCCACTGTGGCTATGTGAGCAATGAACTTGGGTCCTCATTCCGAGAACAACTCCTCCCTTTGTTCTGGCTCAAGACAGGAAAGAAAAACCTGGGGAGGGGATTAACATGATGCGATCAGGGATGAAGGGAGAGCCAATGAGAGAGAGAGGGGGAGGCTAGAAGGGAGGACCAATGAGAGAGGAGGAGGCTAGGGATGAGGCTCGGTGACCTTGCTTGCTTACTGAGAATAAGGCAGGTTTGGTGGAGGAAGTGGGCAGGGCAAAGAAGGAAGAACAGACTAAAGGAAAGAGGGAGTTTTTAAAAAGCTTATTAATAGCCAGGCAGTGGTGGCACAAGGCTTTAATCCCAGCATTTGGGAGACAGAGGCCGATCTTTGTGAGTTCGAGGCCAGCCCAGTCTACAGAGTGAGTTCCAGGACAGCCAGAGTTACAGCAGAGAAACCCTGACTCGGAAAAAAAAAAAAATTATTAATTCAAAATAAGCCCTGTAAGGAAAGGCGAGCTATAATTTTAAATAGAGCTTGAATTATCTGTTTCAATATCAGTTTACAGCTCCGAGTCTTTTCGGGGAAGGGACATGATTTGATTTGCCCTTATGAGAGATCTGCCGGGCCACAAGGAGCATTTTGGGTTATGAGGAGCCGGAAGATGTGAGGTCAGCCGGAAGTGGCTTCGGTCATGTGGAGAGTGAGGGTGGCCCAGAGTAAAGCAGGACAAAAATGGCTGCACTGGAGGTCCAACTGCAGTCCAACAGGCAGGGCTTCAGACCTGCTCACTGTGAGGAGGGAAAGGCCAGCAAGACGGTCCCTGACTATGGCATGGCCGTGACATAGGTTTGCATGTTTGAAGATGATCCCTGGCTGTGGCATGGTTGTGACATAGCCTCGCATGTGTGGAGACTGAAAAGCCCATCGCCCCTCGTGGTGAAGGCCCGACCTCTCCTCCTTTTAATGTAAGTACTCACTATAGTACTCACTATCCCATAAACCTCTCTGTTTTCCCAGAACTCCTTGTTGCCAACGAGCCAGTCCAGTGCCTGGGTTCTGACCAATCCGGGAGATTCTCTGCTCCTTTTTAAAAAGTCTAGCCGGAAGCTTCTCGGGGTCGCTCTCCTATTCTGACTTAAAGGATATGTGAGAGTTGACCCCAACACCTTGGATAATAAAACCTCATGTTTTTGCATCGATCTGGAGTTGTCTCCTGGTTCCTTGGGAGTCGCTCCTCGCTCAGAGACCCTGGGCGGGGTGGCTGGGCCTTTCAAGTCGATCCCTGACCACAGCATGGCCGTGACATAGGCTCGCATGTTTGAAGATGATCCCTGACCATGGCATGGCCGTGACATAGGCTCGCATGTTTGAAGATGATCCCTGACCACAGCATGGCCGTGACATAGGCTCGCATGTTTGAAGATGATCCCTGACCATGGCATGGCCGTGACATAGGCTAGCATCTTTGAAGACGATCCCTGACTGTTGCGTGGCGGTGATGTAGGCTAGCATGTTTGAATACTTGGTCTCCAGCCAGCAGCTCTGTTTTACATTTAGACCTTTAAGAAGGCAGAGTCTCCCTGGAGGAAGTAGCAGGTGGTTGAGCCTTTGGGTTTCATAGCCTTGCTCCCTGTCCTATCCCCACATCTTAGTTTCTTTCCCAAGACATGAGGAGTGAAGGGTCCCGGGCACATACTGCTGCCTGGGGGAGGTGCCTACACCACACTTCCCCAACAACAAGAACTTTAAATCGAGAGTCAAATAAATTTTTCTTCTCCTAAGTTCCTTCTTGTCGGGTTTTGATCACAGGAGCAGAGGACAGTAATATGCCCTACATCAGTAATGAAGTCACCTTTCTGAAAGGGGGGGAGTGATGGATGGAATGGGGAGGAGTTGCCCACAGGGCTCCTCCAAAGAAGGGACCCTCTTCCAAAGTAGGGACCGCCCCAATTCTGCAGACTCTCCTCTGACTATCTGCCAGCCCCTGGCTCCCACACTCTGTGGCTGAAGGATATGGGCAAAGTGACCCTGAAGTGGATAGTCCTGCCAATC
This sequence comes from Cricetomys ansorgei, assembly GCA_026225945.1. NCBI lineage: Eukaryota > Metazoa > Chordata > Mammalia > Rodentia > Nesomyidae > Cricetomys > Cricetomys ansorgei. The sequence continues at coordinate 209,756 of JAMJFZ010003728.1, read as the reverse complement.
CACCCCTCACACCCTGCCAGCAAGAAGTCACAAATCATGACTCGGAAGGAGAATCTGAATGGGACCAAGCTTTGGAAAATTACTTTCATATTTTGTGATCATCTCAAGATACTTGGGAGAGAAACCTTGAGTCACTGCAGGGCTAATGACAGGCTCCGTGATTGTATGACCTGCTTTAAAACCTGGGCAGCCACATCCTGTTGAGCACCCTGCTGTCTAGCCCAGAATGGATATTTTAAAGATGGAAGGACCCTCGGAGGTCACTCATTCTGACTGTCCCTCTACAACCGAATCCCCTTGAACATTCCTTCAAGAATGGATATTTCCAGGCATCAGGCAAGGATCTCAAGGTCATGACTGGACCTTGACACCATAACTACAACCCATAGGAAAAATGCATTATCTTTCATCCACCACACACACATACATAGACACACAGAGAAACACATGTATGCATGCATATACATACAAACACACACACACACACGCTAGACCCCATGGATTCTGTAGCTCACTAATGGCTTACTAATGACTCAAAAGCATTTGCAAGGGCATGAATCCCAAGTCCTCAGGCATCAGGATATGGTACACACAGAATTCGATTCTCCCTCAGCTGAGCTGAGTGATTTAATCCCTGGGAACAGTACAGTTTGATTTCTGTTTTGTTTTTTAAGCAATCATAAATGGTTTTGTTTTCCTGTTTTGCTCCTTTTGGAGTGTTCCTACCACACACCACAGCATGCACGCCCCCCCACACACTGTATTCCAGGCTGTATATCCCAAATGAAGACCCTCGGATGCACACCCTCCTCTCCCAGCTGCTCCAGCACTGGGACTACAGGTCTAAGCCACTGTGCCCGTCTCAACTAAGGAGGACATTTCTTAATAACGATGCAGTCATGTCGGGGCAGCACTGGGGCTGCTCTGTTGGTCTCCTAACTATTTTCAGTCTCAATGTCAAGCAGCCACCTAAAGAAAAGACTTCATGACTCTCTGTCTTACTTAGTGTTAACTGTTGCTGTGATGAAGCACACGACCACAGCAACTCGGAGAGAAAAGGCTTTATTTGGCTTGAGCTCCCACATCACTGTTCGTCGCTGAAGGAAGTCAGGACAGGAACCTGGAGGCAGGAGCTGATGCAGAAGCCGCTGAGGGGTGCTGCTCACTGGCTTGCTCGTCATGGCTTGCTCAACCTGCTTTCTTATAGCACCCAGGACCACCAGCCTAGGGGTGGCACCGCCCACATGGTCTGGGCCCTCCCCCATCAACCACTAATTAAGAAAATGCCCCCACGGACTCACCTTCAGCCCTGTCTTGTGGAGGCATCTTCTTCACTGAGGCTCCCTTCTCTCAGATAACAAACTTGTATCAAATTGACGTAAAACCATCCAGCACACTTTTGAGGGAGGGGAAAATAGTAAGAATCATAAGAGTCTGGGGAGATGGCTCTGTGGAAAAGAATGCTCACTGTGCACGCCTGAGGACCTGAATTCTAATCCTCAGAACCCACGTAAAAATCTAGGCTGTGCATGCCTGTAACCCCAGTGCTGGGTGGGGTGGAGGAGAGTCGGGATTGCTGGGGCTCCCTGGCCTCCAGCACACCTCCAGCGAGAGACCCTGTCTCAGGGGAGTCAGAAGGAAAGCAATAAAGCAGGGTACCCAGTGTCTTCCTCTGACCTCTGTGTCCACACACGGGCACGTGCAGCCACACGTACATGTGCCTGCACACGTGCGTGCATACGCTAACACACTCCGCAATAAATAAACAAATAAAGCCCGTGAACCACAGGAATTCTGAAAGTTCATTTGTTTAGCCAGACACAAGGCCTCTTGGGCTAATGTCACCAAAGTGAAGATAGCCAGTGGCTGGGAGACTGGAGAAAGGTCAGGAGAAGCAGGGCCAGTGGCTTACCTTCACCGTTGACTCGGTCTGCTTTAGATTCTTGGCTAACTTCGTTTTAAAACAGGATCTTTGAGCTGAGAAGTGAGCGCAGGCCACTGAGGAGGTATCAATTAGTAACGAGGCATAAGAGAAAGAAAAAGAGACCGGAAAGAAGGCAGCCATGAGAGGAGACTTCGGGTGTCCGAGTGTGCTGGTCGCTCCCTCAACTCATTTGTACGTCAAATCATACCGACACTTCAAGCGCACACAGCTGACCTGCCAAATTTATTTCAGTAATGCCAAGAAATATCTTATTCCATAAATTAAAGAGGGAGGAACGAAGAAAGGGAAAGAGGCAAACGGAGACAGGAGCATTACGCACGAACAAAAGCTGTTAACAACATCGTGGGTCCCACCAGCCCCATCTCCTCTCAGATGGCTTGGTCTCATGCACGTAAGTTCCAAGATTATTTCCTGTTCTTTCCACTCACCCGCATTCTCTCTGGCTCAAGGGCCTTTGTTGGAACTCTGGTTTTACAGCCTTGCAAAGTCCCACGCTCTCATTAACTCGCCTCATCAGCCGGCTCTGACTCCAAGGCGGCCGGGATCCCTACCAGCATGCGAGTCCTTAACCAGTCACTGCATTCCGCTCTGGTTTTGTTTGATGGGCATCTGAACATGAAGTTGCCTACTGTCCCCATCGGATTCTTATTAATGAACCCCTCAGGGCAATCACAACACCAGACACCTAGTAGGCACTCACTGAATGCAGAATTGAACTGAAGAGTTTAAGTTCATTGCCAGGTCAATCTCAAGGGCAGACTGAGAGCATTTATAGATGATTTTAAATCCAGGCCTGTGGACTTTAAGAGTGCATTGGTTAGACTAGAGTAATGGTCAGTCCCTTGCTCCAGAAAAGCATAAAAGGAGTCCAATCTGGTTTATTTGGTCAACTTCCGAGAAAGCCATGTTTCCTGAAGGGAATCCAACATTTTCTGATGTCAAGATTGCAGAGGCTCTGGAGGACCCTGCGCAGAAATACAGAGGTCACGTTCACCCTTGCGATCAGTGGGTTACAACTCCCATGGGTCGTCTGGAGTGTCTGCTGGGAACTGGAGATAGACCCTAACCATTCTGCCTCTTTTCCTCAAAAACATTGCTCATTGGCCTAGTTCTTGTGGCAGAAGACAGCCAAAGGCATCCCTCACCCATGATGTCTTAACTTTAATCTCCTTCAGTCTGTCACCTTTGAGTCTCTTAGCCTGAGTTTCCAAGCCTGCCATTTGTCCTGGGCCTCGTGGGAGGGGGATCTTGCTGTCGGATCAATTGCCAGGAAGTCGTTAGTACTTTTCAAGGTGGCCGTAGATTCTAATTGCTAAGATTGGCCATGAGGACTCTCATCACTCACGGCTTATGGTATCCTGCCCCGTGGATCTCTCTGCAATTGATCTGGGGAAATGCATGCCCGGAGCTCACTTCTTTCAAGATCAGTGTCTTCTAATGCCTCCTGCCATCCGTCATTCATCCGGCTGGCGTCCTCAGAAGTGGCAGTTCTCAGCACTGCACTGTGACACATGACACAGTGGACTTGTGTCGTCAGCGAGCATCTGCAGGACTTCCAAGGAAGGCCTCCTGGGCTTTAGGAGCTGTCCTCAGCATGGGCATGGAGAGTAGGAAGTGGCCAGAGTTGTGTGGTTCCCTGCTGCAGACAGAGCCCCCTGCAGGGCCAAGGCCCAGCCTCTCACTGGGAACTCAGACCTGAACTGTTTTGACAGACAGCAGTAGATAAAGGCCATGCCCAACTGGGGTTGCGGTGCCTAGTCTTGGGTGTCAACTTGGCTACATCAGGAATTAACTAAAATCCAACTGGCGGGGTACAGCTGTGAGAGACTTCTCTTAATGAGTTTGAAGTGGGAAGACCCGAATTTCATCCGAATTGTTTGAGGTGGGAAGATCCACCTTAAATCTGGGCCACAGTTTCTGCAGGCAGCCTGAGAAGGACAGGGAAGAAGGGCATGTCGCTCTTTGACTGCTTTCCTTCTCTCCCTGGCAGGTTCATTTCTTCACTGGCGTTAGAGCTTACTTCTTTGGGATTCCAGTGATTACTGAAGACAAGCTGAAACATCCAGCTTCCTGGACCGAACAACTCCTGGATTCCTGGACCTTCTAACAGACAGCCACTGTTGGACTATCTGGACCACAGCCTGTAAGCCACTCTAGTTAATACCCCTCTACCCTACACACACACAACACACACACATACACCACACACACACACAAACACACACAGCACACACACACATACACACACCACAAACACACACACACATATACACACCACACACACACACACATACACGCACCACAAACACATACACACACGTACATACACACACATACACTCACCACACACACACACACACACACAAACACACACAGCACACACACACATGCACCACACACACATACACACACCACAAACACATACACACACACATACATACACACACATACACACACCACACACACATACACACACACAAACACACACAGCACACACACACATGCACCACACACACATACACACACCACAAACACACACACATATACACACCACACACACACACACATACACGCACCACAAACACATACACACACACGTACATACACACACATACACTCACCACACACACATACACACACCACACACACATACACACACACGCACGCATAATTCACACACACACACATACACACACACATGCACCACACACACATACACACACATGCGCATGCACATACACACACATACATACATACACGCACACATACACCACACACACACACACCACACACACATACACCACACACACATACACACACATGCGCATGCACATACACACACATACACACATACACACACACATACACCACACACACACACCGCACACACATACACCACACACACATACATGCACACACACACACACACACATACACCACACACATACATGCACATACACATGCACACATGCACACACACACACATACATACATACACACACACATACACCACACACACACACCACACACACATACACCACACACACATACACACACATGCGCATGCACACATACACCACACACACATACACACACATGCGCATGCACACATACACGCACACACACACACACATATACCACACACACACACATGCACATACACACGCATACATACACATACACACACACTCACACACACACACACATATTCATCCTATCAACCCTGTTCCTCTAGAGAACCCTGATTAGTACAAGGGTGAGCACCCGGGGTCCTGTAGGGTGAGCACCCAGGGGTCCTGTAGGGTGAGCACCCTGGGGTCCTGTAGGGTGAGCACCCAGAGGTCCTGTAGGATGAGGACCCAGGGGTCCTGTAGGGTGAGCACCCAGGGGTCCTGTAGGATGAGCACCCAGGGGTCCTTTAGGGTGAGCACCCAGGATCCTGTAGGATGAGCACCCAGGGGTCCTGTAGGATGAGCACCCAGGGGTCTTGTAGGATGAGCACCACGGGTCCTGTAGGGTGAGCACCCAGGGGTCCTGTAGGATGAGCACCCTGGGGTCCTGTAGGGTGAGCACCCAGGATCCTGTAGGGTGAGCATCCAGGGTCATGTAGGGTGAGCACCCCAGGGTCCTGTAGGGTGAGCACCCCAGGGTCCTGAGGAGCAGACAGAGCCTTATCTGACCAGGGTTACTATGAGAGAGCATCCTGCCTGGATAGATAGTCCTGAGGACTGGTGCTGTGGAGTCCAGAAGCCAGTCAGCTTTGACAGCAGCCAGACCCCTCCCTGTGCTAACTCCTGTCTGACATGCCCTGTGGGCACTCTCTCCATTTGCAGTGTCTTAGGACATATGGAATCTTGATTGGTCACATTTTGATCACCTGTCCTTCCTCCTCCGCTGTGAGGGTATCCTCCCCCCACCATCATCTGTCATGTAGCCACCAACCTGAGCCCGGATTGGGGACCAAACCTATCCAATTGATAGGACCAACTACCTACCAACATCTCAGCAAGCGACCTCTTCATTTCAGGGTGGTCAGATGCTGATGGGGAGCAGCTGGAAGTGTGGTTTAAGCCTTAGCCTAAAGCACAATGCCCCACAAGCCTACAGACTTGTCTCTGTACACATCTCCCTCCACACTGACCTAAGAGCTGTCTGACGCTGGGGTGGGCACCCCAAATCTTCCTGAAGGAATCTTAGAGGAGCAGCTGAGAACCAAGGAGGAAGAAGTTTTATACCTTCCCCTTTCCTTCCCCCCATTCTCCGTGGGACTGAGGCTTGAACCTGGAACCATACAACCTACGCTTCTTTTTACCTTGAATCAAGGTCTCACCAGCTTTGGGTGCCACAGGGCCCTCCACCCTTGCAGGAGTTTTTTCCCCCCCTCCTTTAATAAACTATCTCTTTGTTTTAAAATGTAATAATAGGGTCTCACTAAGTTGATCAGGCTGACCTTGAATTTATGGTCTGCAGGTGACATGCAGAGGTTTAAAGGATGCCAACGATGTGAAGGCTTTTCCTTCCCACCCTCCAGGAGGTCCTGAGTCCCCAAAAGTAATGACTATGCCGAGATCCCATAGATGAAATTATAGGCAGCCTCCCCAAAGAGCAGCCTCCCCAAAGATTATCAGATATAAAAATGTCTCAGAGACACTTGCAGGGGCCCTGTAAGCACATCAAAGGTAAGAAACCCATGTACAGTGGTGTCCAGGGACCAGACCACCCCTGAGATGACGTAACAGAACTGTACATGCGACAGAGTTCTATCAAAGGTTTATTTGGTAAGGCGGGGGGAGATGCTGAGTCCCAGAGGGGAGCAGGACCCTGAAGAGGGAGAGATCTGCACGGCAGGAGAGAATGGAGAGGAAGAGGAGTGAAGTGCTTCCTCCAGCAAGGCTGGGCCCTCCTAGACCCCCCCCCCCAAACAGCACCACCAGCTGGGGACTACGTGCTTAAATAACTAAGCCCACGGAAGACATTTTTCACTCAAACCATCACAAACTGAAGTTTCTTTCCAGCCCAAGAGTGGGCTTGAAATCACAAGTTCTGTTTAGAGTGGAAACTGAGTTGAGTTGATTTGCACGCAGAAGGTGCGCACAGTCCTGGCACAGGTGCCCCGGGGCAGGCTTACCAGAGAGCAAGCTCGCCAGGGTCCTCCAGCCAGACTCTGGGGTCACCCTTAGTTCACCCCAGGGTCCTCCAGCCACAGACTCTGGGGTCAACCCTTAGTTCACCCCAGGGTCCTCCAGCCACAGACTCTGGGGTCAACCCTTAGTTCAACATCTGGGCTTATGACCCACTGCAGGGGTTGAACACATGGGGAACTGAGAGGGGCACTCCACTAAAAGATCAGCAGGCTGGACTTGTGAGGTGATGAAGGGTTTGAAGACACTGGATTGCACATTCCTGGGAAGTGCCATCTTCATCCTATCCATATTCCTGGCTCCATGGGAAATCATTAGACCTACCTGTGAGTCCAGGCTAGCTCAGAGTGGCACCCAAGCCTGGCAGACAGCAGCAGGCTGGCTGTGGGTCCAGGCTAGCTCAGAATGGCACCCAAGCCTGGCAGACAGCAGCAGGCTAGCTGTAGCAGTGTGGGGCTATTTCTGTCCCTTTGAGGGTTTTGTTTTCTGGGGATCTCAGGCTCGGCAGGAGAGAGAATCCTTCCAGAACACCCTTTAAAAAAATCATCATATATGTGTGTGCCTGTGCATTTGTGTGTTTGTGCATTCGCATATGTGTGTGTACCTGTGTGTGTGTGTACGTGCATGTGTACCTGTGTGTGTACGCATGTGTGTACCTGTGTGCTCATGTGTGTACCTGTGTGAGCATGTGTACCTATGTATGTGTGCATGTGTGTGTGCATGTGGGTGTACCTGTGTGTGTGCGTGCATGTGTACCTGTGTGTGTGCGCATGTGTGTACCTGTGTGTGCATGTGTGTGTACCTGTGTGTTCATGTGTGTGTGTTTGTACCTGCATGGGTGTATGTGTGTGTACATGTGTGTGTGTGTGTGTGTACGAGTGTGCCAGATGTTAACTTTGGGTGTCATCCTCAGGAGTGCCATTCACACCCTCTGAGGCAGGGTCTTGTTGGCCTGGTGCTCACTGGCTATGCTAGGCTGGGAGATCATCAAGCCAAGGACAAGTACCAGCTTTTCACGGAGGGTGAGCATTTGATCACCTCAGCCCTGATCTTTGTCCCAGCTCTCAGCAGCAGCCACACAGACAAACTCAACTGACTCTGGAGCACTTCTCTGAGGGACTTTCCAGAGGCGACAATTGTGAGCAACACAGAGAAACCTTTATGGAAAGCCGTCGGAATATCAACCAAGACACTTTGAGCTATTAACTGCGTCTTTGGAAATTGCTCCTGCAGAAGTCTAAGATGCCTGAAGACACCGTTGGGACAAAAATGCTCACTATCGCACTGCTGAAAGTAATAAAAGCAAACGGGGGCAACGGAGCTTCCCAGTCACACTGAGGGGCTCCCTGTGCATCCAGCAAGTCAGTGTTGTCAGGAAGGTGACCGTCAGGCCTGTGTGGAGAGGGCGTCACAGTGGAGCTGGAGGAGTGGCTCAGGGGTTAAGAGCACTGGCTACTCTTGCAGAGGATCTGGGTTCAATTCCTGCGCCTACATGGCAGCTCACAACTGCCTGTAACTCTAGTTCCAAAGGACCGGAAACCCTCTTCTGGCCTCCTGGGGCACTGCACGCACATGGTGCGTGGATGTACATGCAGGTAAAATACTCACAAACATACAATAAAATAAATGAACAGATAAGAAGTGCCCCCCATCTGATCTAGCCCAATTCAACAGTGCAATTACTTTGAAAAGTTAATTGATTCTCTGAAAATTCCTAGCAGCCTAAGAGAAAGTTCTCTCTCTCTCCCTCCTTCCCTCCCTCTTTCCCTCCCTCCTTCCCTCCCTCCTCTCCTTCTCTCCCTCTCTCTCTCTTCCTCTCTCTCCCTCCCTCTCTCTCCTCTCTCCCTCTCTCTCCCTCCCTCCCTCTCTTTATCTCTCTCTCCCTCTCTCTCCCTCTCTCCCCCCTCTCCCCCTCTCTCTGTGTGAAATCGAGCGGTTCTGCTGGTAGAAAAGATGTTGGCAATGGGAGTTTAGACCGTCGCCACCCCCTCCTGCCTCACTCCTCCAACAGAATCTCTGGTCCCTGAGTCTAAAGATCACTCGTGGTCTTCCACTGAGTTAGACTTGAAAACTGCTGACGGCATCAGACTGGAGAAGGATAAGTAGAACCCAGATTCCTGACACCATTTTTGTTTAAAGCAGGTCCCAACCTGAAGCCCCCGCCTGGAAACAGAGGCTTTCTCCTGCGACACAGGAGTCAGTAGGGATACACGGTGAAACCGTGAAACCGCAGCGAGACGCTCCCTCCGCTCAGCCTGCCGGCTGGAATACAGACCCACAAAGGGCAGGTGCGGAGTGGGGAATGGACGTCCTCCCAGGGTGCACCTGACGAGAGCATAGCTGGCCGTTCTGTAACGAGGGGACATCTACAAGGCTGGCCTTTATATTCTCGTCGGTTGGAAACGTTTGCTCCTTGAAACAAATTATTTTCCTGCAGCTCGGGACAATGCAAACGCCCCAATCCCCTTGGCTAAGTTTGTGGCTAGTGGATGGAAGAGCAATTGAGTTTTTTGTATGTTGGTTTTACTCTCGGGGAGGACGTTCTTGGCAGGCCTCTCACTGTCAAGTGTGGCGTTACCTGTAGGTGCAACACCAACACAACAGAAAACCTTTACATCCCCGGCCCTCTGGCCAATCAAACCAAAGGGAAACGAGGTCACCTAAAATTTCTACTGGAACCTGAGAGTTTTAGTTCTTGTCTCATGTATTGTATTTTAAGGTTTTATGAATCCCTAGGGTTTGGTTATACCTCCTATTTCTTCGCTGAGATTTTTCTGTTTTCAAATGCGTTTCCTGACAATTTGTCCAAACTTGGTGCGTTTTCACGGTGGCTGCTTACCACACCATCCCAACATCTAATTCGTCTCAGTGTTGATGTTTAATGTTTTGCTTTTTCTCATTCAAGCTGGGACCTCTTGGTTTTTGCTGTGATACCTCCAGCTGCCTTTTGACTGTTTGCACATCTTTATATGGAACTCTGGGCCCAGTTACCCCTCGTTCTTACAAGCAGTCCCCACGTGTATCATACGCGTAGTGAGCTTTGCTGACCTCCACTGACACCGCCTCAACAAAAGTAGACAGAGTCCCACTTCCTCAGTGCAGGAAGGCTGACTGGGAGCCCAGCTTGGCCCATGTGTTCTGATAAAAGTGAGTGTTGGCTTGCACTGTCCCCTGGCCTCCACTGGATGGAAAATCTAGGCCCCACTGGGCCCAATAGACACCGGTAAGAGTACCAGCCAGTTCCACGACCTTCTGCTCATTCTACCTTGTGACGCCAGTGGAGAATGACAGTCTTGCTCTGTTCATCTCATCGACACCAGGGAGAGGGAGAAGGGCAGTGCTTGCCTGACCCCACTCGACTAAGTCACATGCTTCTGGGTGGGATGGAGGGTCAGCCTGACCCCTTTCGACACTACCTGGGAAAGGCATTATGGTTTGGGCATGAGAGGGCTCTCCCAGGCTCATGTGTTGAGCCTGTGTCCCCGGGTGCTGGGTAGGAGGTTGTGGAACTTGAGCAGGTACATTCTCACTGGGGGTGGAGGATGGGAAGTACCCGTCTCCCATCCCAACAGTACACCCCCACAGGGCACTTGGGTGTGGCCTCTTGGCAGGGGGTGAGGGAGAGTAAGGCTGGGGAGGGGCTAGATGGGTCCCCTGCTGACAGGAGACTTGGGGCTCTGCCTTTTGCTTCTGCTGAGCAGATGACAGGAAACCAGACCCATGCGGGTCCCATTTACTGACAGCCGTTGGAAGATGCCCAGGGGAATCGAGGGCAGAGGCTCCGATACACTTGTCCTTTGCGGCCTTCTCACGTTCCTGCCTTGTGTGGTGGAAGACTTATCATTTTACTTTCATATTTAAGTCTTTACTGTGTCAGAGAAGTGTTTTCTGTGATGTGGGGTCCAACTTTATTTCCTTCTAAATCAATATCAAGCGATGTCCTTTTAATTTATCAAGGCATCGTTTTCTCGGTCACTCTAGTCCGCTACAGGCAGTGTATGCTGAGATGCACTTCTGTTCACACCGTCCCGCCACCACGCTGCTTTGACCATGGGAGCCCGTGGTGCTTTTTACCATCCAGCGAGGCCAGAGCAGCCTTCCCGGTTCTCGTTTTCTCGTCCTTCTGGGACACACATCTCTCTTTATGAACTGTGAAGCCATGGCTCTATAAAGGTTAGCTGCAGAAGGCCTGGAACTGGGCTGAGTGGTTTCACAGAAGTGTGAGATGAGTCTTCTTCGGAGCCGCTGCCCGCAGTCGTCCGTCTGTCCCTGTGTCACAGACCAAATCCAATTAGATGTCCACTCTGACTTCACAAGGACAGGAAAATCCTACCTGAGGAGGGGGGCAATGGGAGGTTGAGGAATAGCAATAGGTGAGTGTTAACACACCTGCTGGCCGAGTCCACTCTAGCTGCCATAGCAGAACAGCACAGACGGGGGTCCTGAACAACTCACTTCTTCAGTCTGGAAGCTGAAAGCCCAAGATCAAGGTGGCAGGTGTGTTTCTAATGAGGCCTTCCCTTCCCTTCCCTCCCCCACAATTCCTTCCCCTCCCCTCCTCTCCTCTCCCTTCCTTTCCTTTCCTTTCCCTTCCTCCCTTCCCTTCCCTTCCCTCCCCTCCCCACCTGCTCCTCCCCTTCCCTTCCCTTCCCTTCCCTTCCCTTCCCTTCCCTTCCCTTCCCTTCCCTTTCTCTCCTCTCCCCCTCCACTCCCCTCCCTTCCCTTCTCTTCCCTTCTCTTCTCTTCTTTTCTCTTCTTTTCAGACAGGAAATCAAAAGAGCTGGGACCTCAAAGTTGGGGCCCTGGAGGCCTCTGCAGGCAAGCACATCATTTCCTAGGACACCGTCTTAGATTCTTTTTTGTTGCTTAGATTAAAATACCTGACAAAAGCAAATTGAGAGAGAAAGGGTTGATCTTGGGTCACGGTTCCAGGCTACAGTCCATCATGGCGGTAAAGTCCTGGCAGTGGGAGCTTAGAGTCACATCACCTCTGCAGTCAGGGAGCAGCTATTTTTCCTTTTCCTGAGTCCAGAACGCCAGTCTAGAGAATGGTGTCTCCTCCTCTAGGGTGGGCTTCCCACCTTAATTAACCTACACAAGAAAATCCCTCACAGGTATGCCCAGATCTAACCAGTCTAAACAACCCTCCCAGGTGAGCCTGGAGACTGGACTCCGGGTGGATCTGGATTCTGTCAAACCACCAAACCATAAGCAGAGTGTCGCACACATCATCGGATCTGTAAGGTATGAGTAGGTGAACATCAGAAAGTCTAAGGTCAGGATTCTTCTCACAGCTCCAGCTCAGGGTCAGACTTACGAGGAATGTCTCACTGAACCCATCTAGTCATTGGTAGGACTGAGAACCTCTCCTGGGAGGTGTGCGGAGCTGGAGACCTGGATAGCAGGAAACAAGAATCGGGGTACTTTCCTGCTGTCCCCAGAAGGTGGTCTATACAAAGCCACCTGCGTGTCAGCTCAGACTCCATGAGACGAGAGGCTCAGAAGCACTGCCCATGATTACACCGTCCTCCCTGCCCAGACCCCCCAGAGCCAGCACAGATCTCCTGCCAGGGCCGGCCTGGCAAGTCGGACAGTACCTGAATGGGGAGTGGGACTGAAGGGCCTTATGAGGGGAGGGGAGAAGAGACGCGAAGGGAAGGGGATAGACCAGACACTCCTTTAGATAACCTTGACTTCCCTGAAACCAGCCTCTCTCGGGCAGTTATAATATTTTGTGAAATAATGGAATTAGTCAATATTAGCCAGAGGCACACAGCAGAGTCTAGGTCCAGAGTCTGAAGGGCTCACCACAATCTCCCCAAGATTCTACCCACTAGATTGTCATGTTAGAGAGTTTGTTGTGATACAGCCTAAAGTCAGAGAGAGGATCGTCCCTGATCACCACGCAGACCTGAGAGTAGCGGTGGGCGGCTGGCATATAGCGCTGGCATGTAGCGGTGGCTGGCATGTAGCGGTGGCTGGCATGTAGCGGTGGCTGGCATGTAACGGTGGGTGGCATGTAGCGGTGGCTGGCATGTAGTGGTGGGTGGCATGTAGTGTGGCTGGCATGTGGTGGTGGGTGGCTGGCATGTGGTGGTGGCTGGCATGTGGCAGTGGCTGGCATGTAGCATGGCTGGCATGTAGTGGTGGGTGGCATGTAGCATGGCTGGCATGTAGCGGTGGGTGGCATGTAGTGGTGGGTGGCATGTAGCGTGGCTGGCATGTGGTGGTGGGTGGCTGGCATGTGGTGGTGGCTGGCATGTGGCAGTGGCTGGCATGTAGCATGGCTGGCATGTAGTGGTGGGTGGCATGTAGCATGGCTGGCATGTAGCGGTGGGTGGCATATAGCGGTGGGTGGCATGTAGTGGTGGGTGGCATGTAGCGTGGCTGGCATGTGGTGGTGGGTGGCTGGCATGTGGTGGTGGCTGGCATGTGGCAGTGGCTGGCATGTAGCATGGCTGGCATGTAGTGGTGGGTGGCATGTAGCATGGCTGGCATGTAGCGGTGGGTGGCATATAGCGGTGGGTGGCATGTAGTGGTGGGTGGCATGTAGCGTGGCTGGCATGTGGTGGTGGGTGGCTGGCATGTGGTGGTGGCTGGCATGTGGCAGTGGCTGGCATGTAGCATGGCTGGCATGTAGTGGTGGGTGGCATGTAGCATGGCTGGCATGTAGCGGTGGCTGGCATGTAGCGTGGCTGGCATGTAGCGGTGGGTGGCATATAGCAGTGGGTGGCATGTAGTGGTGGGTGGCATGTAGCGTGGCTGGCATGTGGTGGTGGGTGGCTGGCATGTGGTGGTGGCTGGCATGTGGCAGTGGCTGGCATGTAGCATGGCTGGCATGTAGTGGTGGTGGCATGTAGCATGGCTGGCATGTAGTGGTAGGTGACTGGCATGTAGCGGTGGGTGGCATGTAGCGGTGGGTGGCTGGCACTGACTAGGCTTTAACTGTGTCAAAGCCTTTGGCGACATTAATTTGTGTGTTCACCCTATGACTCGAATCTTTTATTTCACCTGCAAAAGAGAAACTGAGGCAAGAGAGGCTGAGCACACTGTCCTGATACTAACGAGTTTTGTGCACTGGGACGAGCACTGAGTCTCTTTGTTTCAGAGTTCGGAGGCACTCCAACTCACCCTCTGGTACTCTCCCTTCCTTTAGAACAGAGCTTTGGGGTCTGGGGACAGCTCTGAGGGTGGGGTGCATCTGCACCAGCATCAGATCCTGACTTTGATCCCTAGAACCCATACAGAAAACCATGTGTGGTGGTGCGTGCTTGTAATGTCAGCACTGGGGAGTGGAGACGTGGCTCTGGGCTTGCTGGCCAACCTAGCCTGAGCAGTGAGCCCCGGGGAGAGACCTGACTCAAAAAATCCTAATGGACAGCTCCTGGGGATGACACCCACGCTTGCCCTCTAGCCTGCACACACGTGCACATGTACGTGCACACATAACACACACATGCACATGTGCCTGCACACATAAGAACACACACACACAAAAGGACTTTTTGTGTTATGTGCTCTATTGTAACACCTGTTTGCAAGAGAGTATCCTTGGGTGCAGAAGCTTCTTTACAAATGTTGCCCCCTGGCTCACTTCCTACGGCTGATGACTTTTCTATGACTATCAGGTCTGAGGAAGAGGAAGAGGTTTTCTGTTTGGGGAATCTCTGCCCAGAGAGGAAGAGATCAACTGTGGAAGGGGCCCTGAAGTGCCCTGAGAATCAAGGCAGCCACAGTCTTACCCTGAGAGGGAATTCCTAGGCAGAGGCCCCCTCACTGTGGCTCTGGATCCCCAGAAGCCCCTATACCTGTCCCAGGAACCTGTTGGCTCCTTAGCATGGTCTCGTTGATTTCCTCCTTTTTTGGTTCTACCCCACTATCCCCATAAACCCAGAGATGAGAACAGTCACATCCATAAACAGTTGGCTTACCCATGATACAGTTGGTTTACCCATGAAGAAGCAAGGAAAGGAAGAGAAGAATGTGGCAAAGGATATGCCAATGGCCGATGCGCTCTAGGGAGGCAGAGATGTCAGTCCCGCCCTGTAGAAGGCCAAGGAAGCTGAGGGTTTCATCTCACCTCTCCCTTCCCTTATTGGTGAAGGTGTCTCTGGATGGGAACACTACATTCCCGCTATCTCCCAAATCTGCTCCATGCTTGAGGAAACCCTGGAGAAAAGAACAGGAAGTAGGGACTGTCTGCAGTAACTCTGGCGTGTGTCTACCAGGCGTGGGCAGTGCCATGGGGTCAGATGCATCCACGGTGCTAAGACGAGGCTTGGAAGACAGAAGCTGGCTTTTCCTTGGGCGTTTAACCTTCGTGCTCCATTTCACCTTCAAATGGTTCCACTCTGCTTCTAAATTCTCACACCAAGACTCTACTCAGATGATAAACACCCCTTCTCAGGTCTGCTTTATTTCAGGTTACGGATCAGGGAGTTAGGGTGAAGGGGTTTTAAAAAACCTGAATACTTATTCCAGCATTAACAATTGTTATTGTGGATCTTGGGTCGTATCTTTTTCTGGTGAATTATTAATGAGGCCTGTTTTTGTTTAATGCCTGATAATAATGTCTAAAAACAGATCTACAACTTCAGCTGTAAGCGCCCGTGAATCACTCTACCACCAGCTCAGTTGTACAGTTGGGGGAACAGCCAAGCCCTCTAGCAGTGAAATAACCTTATTTTAAAACTTTCTCTTCTGCCATTTCTGCTAGTGGCAGGTGGATCAACACGAGACCCGGAAAGCAAGACGGGGCTGAGGTGAAGTTAGCCAGTTCTTCACCTGGCTCACTTTTGGAGTAGCCAACAGAATAAGAATCTAAATGCAGGGCACCATGACAAACGGCTTTCTCTCTGCTGACTTCAAGTCAGGTGAATTGGGCAGCTCCCAGCTTCCATCAGCCCCCCCAGATGCCTTGCCCCCTCTCCTGTCATCCCTAAGGAGCCCCTGGCCCCACGAGACTGTACTGAGCATGCCCAACACATCTCCCCAGCGTCTCCGCACATCTGCAAGTTGCCCATTAGAGTCCATTCCCGGCTGCACAGCGGGAGGTGACGACTCTGGAAGGCTAGCAAGCGCCAAGGCCAGGGAGAGAGCCCAGGACAGTGTGCTGCCCGAACCGCAGTCTTGCCATCAAATGGCTTTGAAACTTGTTTTTTCATGAAGGGAGGATTAAAAACTTCTTCCTCCAAGAATAAATCAGGGACCCAGATGAAGTGACGGAAAGTCGCCTTGCAGAGGTGTTGTCTGACCTCCTTCCGTTAAGAGCCATCACTGACCCAACCCCAGCTGCCACAGGCTGGGCAACACCACACGGAGTCACTCATGGGGCAGACATGGGTTTGTCATCTGTGTGGCCACACACTGTACTGAACGAGGAGGATCCAATGGCCGTCCAGACCCGCAGTCCACGCAGGAATAAGCACAAATCAGAACTTTAGTTTGTTTCCAACATCCTGAGAGTCCAGCTCTGGAAGCGAGGCCATCAGGGAGCTGTCATCACAGAGTGAAATCAGAGTTAACAAGGGAAGAGGAAGGAAGAGCATTCCAGGCAGAGGGCCCTGGATGGGTGAGGTGCATGGTGACCGTGCATACCGACCCATGTGGGAGTGGCTGCAGGTAGGGCTGGAGGTGGAGGCTGCAGGAGGAAGTTGCTGGTGGGGCTGCAGGTGAGGCTGCAGGAGGATTCTGCAGGCTGCAGGAGGAGGAGACTGCAGGTGGAGGCTTCAGGAGGAGACTTCAGGAGGAGGCTGCAGGTGGGGCTGCAGGAGGGGCTGCAGGAAGGGCTGCAGGTGGAGGCTGCAGGTGGAGGCCGAGAGGTCTCCCACTAAGAGAGCAATGAGAAGGTGACACCCAGAGGAAGAACATAACCCAGTACAATTGTCTCTCCCACCAACATAATGTGAAAAGTGGCTGCAAGGGCTGGAAGGCTGGTGGACCAAGCTTCCAGGTGGCAGAGATCTAAGGCAGGGTGCTGGGGGCTTCGACCTGTGTGGGTGATGGAGACAGTCAGAGCTGACGTGGGGGGGCTGTGTCTCGGGGACGGGCTGGACAGTGCCACGGTCTTAGGGAGAAGGCAAGAAGGAGGTGTCGAGGATGTCTCCGACGTTTACACCCGTGTGTGGCCCAGAACAGGAGAAAGTCCATATGTGGTGTTTGGGTGAAGGAAGAATCACAGACAGACACCTTCCAGGTTTCCCAGAGAAAAGTGCCGAATAGGTAGCTGAGAAGATTCAAGCCACCCGAAGCCTAAGAGTTATCTCTCTAGCAGTGGAAGCTGAAGGTGTGGTCTCTGTGGGAAGGAACAGAGGTCCTGGGGGACTCGGTGTACCCTTGGAAGTCACATGGGCCCACCCCAAAGAAGACACACCCACAATGAAGTAGGATGAGGTCAGAAGCAGACAATGCACTCCAGAAGAATGAGGAGAGGGTGGAGGTGGGCAACCATGTTCCAGTGTGAAGGGTCAGCATGCTGAGAATGACAGTGGTCCAGTGGAGTGAACAGGGTCGGCCCAGGGGAGCAGCCAGGCCAGACCCAACGGGCTTGAGATGATGGGAGGTTGGGGGGGTGACCAGACCAGACCAAACAGGCTTGAGATGCCAGTGTGTGTGTGTGTGTGTGTGTGTGTGTGTGTGTGTGTGTGTGTGTGACCAGACCCAACAGGCTTGAGATGGGGGAGGGAGGTGATGGGGATGGTGACCAGTGTTGGGCCCAGGGGAACAGTCCAGACCAGACCCAACAGGCTTGAGATGGGGGAGGGGGATGGGAACCACAGGTCTCATTTCTAACTGATTTATTGTGAAGGGAGAGGCGTGGGGATGAGAGGACTCAGACATGCAGACATGATTGCCCACAGCCCTCCAGTGCCTCCTGTCTTGAAGCTCCCCAGGAATTGCCCAGTGCTTAGGCAACTTGCTTGTCTGTGTGATGGGGTATGCGGGGGCTGGTGTCTGGGGCAACGCTCAGATGTCGAGGGTAAGAGCTGGATGGTAATCCCTTCAGGCTCCAGATGCTCAAGGTGGGTCTTAGCTGTGCCCACGAAGCTTCCCAAAGCGTCCTGTATTCTTTGCATTTCCAGTCGATTGCCAAGGAAGACAATAGCCATCTTGAGGGTTTCAGAGGGACAGAAGGGGGTAGAGATCATGTGTGAGGCAAGTGGGTACCAGGTAGCGGCTGAACAACTTGTCCCACTAATCTCAAAGTACATGTTACATAGAGACAGGGATCCTTTCCAGAACCAAAGAAGGTAAAAGCATTGAATAAACTTCATGGATTCCAGCTAGGCTGGCCTTCCAGAAGTTTCTATCTGACCTCCTCTCCTCTGGACCCAGAACCTTCCACAGCTCACCATTGCCAAGTAGATCCCAAGCTTCTCAGTAGGACCTGAACTCCCACCATCTATCTCCAACCTACTCCCCTAACTCATTTCCCATCATGCCTCACAAACCAAGTTTCTGTGGGTACCCACGCTGGCTTTGTGGTTCTCACTTCTTGATTTCTTTGTCCACATGCATCTTGCTCCCTCCGTTGTTGACCTCTGACCTCCTTCTAAACGCTGCTGGGACAGTGTGCCAGGATGACCTCAGCAGAAGATGCAGTGAGGAGTCAGGTAAGACTCCTGCCTACATGAACTGAAGGTGTGTTGTCCCTCAGTGCCTGATATCCTTAAACTGTGTTCGACGCTAGGGGTGACACACAGAGGCTGGGGACGCAGGGGCCTGAATTTACCAGTCAGCAACTGGCTTCCAACCTATCACAGCTCCCAAGCGGACAGCCCTGGGTCCCGCCACTGTGGATTCTGCAGTCCTCACACTCACCATCTCAGACCGTCCCTGAAAGGAACTTCTCATAAACACGATCTTCCCTTCCTCTTTCCCCAGCACTAATAGGCCTGGTTCTTGGCCCCTTCTGGGGCCAGCTCTCTTAATTTGGCCCCCAGAATAAGCCTTGCTCCCATGTGCTGGGGTTTGGGGCTGCCCATCTTTTATTTCTTATGTTTCTGTGTGGTGCTCATGTGGGTGCCCAACTGTGGCTTCTTCAGCTGCCCCATTCTCTTGCCCCCGTAAGTGCGGACAGCCTGCTACCCTCAGAGCTGACACTCCAGGAGGAGAGAGAGGAGTGCCGGGCACTGGAGCCTGAGAAGCATGGCGCTGAGTCCAGCATGGTAGCCCACGGTGCCATGGGGTGGTGGCTGCTACAAGACCTCACCTGGGACGCTGGTGGAGGGCTCTGTCAAGATGGATCCCAGCAGAGGCACAGCATGAACGGGAGCCCCAAGCTCATCACGCTTGATGCTAACTCTGCACTCAGGGAGTGGGAAGCTAGGAGTCAAACACGTCCCACCGTGCAGCCCTGTCCCCTCCCAGAGACCTCTAAGAGGGAGGAGAGCTGCCTACCAACAGGCAGGCCCCCTCCTGACCTCCTGAGGCAGCTCCCCACCTTGGAGTCCCAATACCTCTCGTGGATGTGAACACTCAGGGCAGGACCAGCTCTCTTCTCTTGTACTGGAATAATCCGGAGGTACCCACAGGACCAGCTCTGCTCATCAATTCTGCACCTTCCTGAAAATGTACTTTTAAATGCCTTAATTGCATTTTAGAGATAACCCTGTAAGCAAAGTGGCCGGAAGAGAACCCGCGGAGAGAGCTTGGTGGTCAGGCTCTTTGTTTTAAATCAATCCAACATCTGCGACTAATGCAGCCTTGGGCTGCTCCTCCGGAAGCATTAGCCCTATTAGTGGGGGCTGGCAGGAACACAAAATAAGATATTTATGGGCTGGGCACGTGTGCATTGCCGTGGGGACTGAGGCTGGGGTGGGGCTGTGAGGAGAATGCGCAGGTCAGCATGTTTGTGGAGCTGGCGTTGGGTTCCACGCCAGGCTGACGACAGAGCACGGGGTTACTCTGTCCTAGGTCCCACACAGCCTGGTACAGTCTCACCATCTATGCGCAGTGGAGAAGACCATGCTTTGCAGTCATCCTTCCAACCACAAGCAAGGTGGGGAGCTGGGGGGGGTGCCAGTCATCCCTCTAATCACAAGCACGGGAGAGCGCTGAGGGGGTGCGGGGAACAGGGGTGTGCTTCACACTGGGGACTTGATCGGATTGCTCCACCACAAGCTTTGAACCCATGCTTAGAACAGAGTGCCCAGCAAAGCCTTGGCTCCTTCTGTCAGACTTCTCTGCCTTCCTCTCAAAGATGACTTCCTGCATTCGGCTACCTCTGCCAGCAGGAAGTAAGAAGGGAAGATGTCACTCCTCATTAAGTGACATGAACCAAAGGCGTGTGACGATCTCATTTCCTGCTGGCCAGGCTTAGTTGCCAGGAAAAAGCTAAAGATGGCAGACCATAGAAAGGTAGGGGCAAGAAGTGACATGGTGTTTCACGTGGATCTCTTTGTGTAACCATAGCCTTTGGCAGAGTGCTGTGAACCAGACCGGGGGAAATGCATGCCTAATTTCAGACCCAGAAGCAGGGAACCAGTTCTGTCCCACAGAAACAAAGGGAAGGATAGGCAGGTTAAAGGTTTCTGGTCTCCTCTACCACACACCAGAGAGGACTCAGCTACTTGAGAGAAATCTTGTTGGGTCCCCAGACCATGCACGCGCACAGCCAGTCTCCAGCCCTTCCAATCTCGCCCCCTGAACTTGGCATCTGCTCTTGTCCTGTCCTGCCTCTGCCTGGGCCAGCTCCCAGCCATGGACCCTCCAGTGCCTTCCTCTTCCCCAAAGCTAATCAAATCCAAACTCTTCCCGCATACCTTTTGTGACTCAGCCCCTGTCTGACTTCCAAGGTCACTTCTATTGCTCATCTGTTATGTTACAAATCACCGCAGCCCAGCAACTTAAAGCCACACACACAGGTTATCTCAAAGGGACTGTAGGGTCAGAGTGTGCTCCCAAAGCCGAGGCCTCTGCTTAGGCCTCACCAGGTTGGAACTGGGGTGCAGTCAGGTTGTGTTTTCATCTGGCTCAACTGTGGAAGAATGTTCCCCCAAGCTCACACAGGTTGGTGATGGAAATCAGTAGATGTTGCTGAGGTCAAAGGCCCAGCTTCCTTCAGCCAGCGAGTTGAGCAGGTTCCCAGTTACCCATCATATCCTGTCCAGTAGGGCCGTCCCTCCACACACCTCCATAGAGTAACTGCTAGGTGGATATTGCCTTGCTAACGTGACCAAGGAGTGGCACCTTGCCATATCCCTTCGGGTAAAGCAAGCCCTGCCCTCACTCAAGGAAAGAGACTGTACACACGGTGAACACTAGAGGAGAGAATTATGGCCTCTTGCTCACCATGCCTCTGTGTGCACAGGACCTGCTTAGCTGGGAGACTTGAAAAAATTGTTTTCTGAGGCTCAAAGATGTCTCATTTCCCTTGTTTCTGCTTCCCCTCCCACCACCGGATCCTCTGCATCTGGCCGACGATCTTTCTCTGCGGCTGAGCCGAGAGCCCTCTACGGCCCACACGCACTCCTGATTCTCCCCTGGCTCTCATCTCCAGGCTAAGACGGGACTTCTCTGGGCTCTGGTGGTGTGCACCACCTCTGATTACTCCACCAGACAGCTTGTGTGCCTGACTCGATTACCACGCCACCCCCACCACACGCTCCCACGGGGTCAGGGACATTCTGTTCTGTCTGGACCTCGAGGGGTTGGAGTTGGGTCTGTGCATGGGGTGAGTGGAGATGGGCTTCACTGGAAGGTGTGAGTGAAGGCTGCTGTGAGTCGTGGTTCTTCAGGTCAGACCGTCCCAGTCTCTCTCCTTTAGCGGAAGACAGTGGGATGGTGTCTCACCTGTACCGTGTAAACTGGCCCATAGATCCTTGCTGTTGCCTGTGAGCTTGTATGAAGGACAGAATTCCCAACCCCACTTCACCCCTGGATCCTCACCTGCCTTTTAGTAAGGCTGTAGTGTGCGTGTGTTTTAGAGGTGGTCTAAGATGGTCTAATTTGGGGTGTAGGAGAGGCAGGAAGAGCCGCAGTCCACACCACTCTGCCCCCAGCACCCCAGCCGTACTTGCTGTGGATTAGCTGTGTTCTCTGGGCACGGTCCTCAGGAGCCTTTCAGTTTGTCCTGGTTGTGAAGCCCTTTCTCTTTCTACTGCAGATGCTGCCTCCAGCTCGGAGCTGGGAGAAGGACCAGGTGGCGCCCAGCGTATGACGTTCAGCAAAAGCTGAAGTGCAATGGGAATCTCGCTCATCTCCAGAGGATCTGCGGAGCGAGTCGTCCTGCAAGCAAGAGGGTGTGTGCCGAAGCTCCCGTCTCTGCGGTCTTGGGAACCAGGATGCCAAGGGAGGAGTACATGGGAACAGAGAAGAGTGGAGTGGGCGTAATGGCAGCATCTGTCTCCCCAGCAGCATTGTTGTGAGTCTGAGAAAAGAGGGTCAAGAGTTCAAGGTCAGCCTGAACTAAGTAGCAAGACTGGGTATAAAAAGGGGTCAGGGGCTGGAGAGATGGCTCAGCAGGTAAGAGCACGTGTTGCTCTTCCCAGCGTTCATGTTGGTTGGGCAGCTCAATCGTGCCAGCCCTCCTTTGGCCTCTACCGGTACCTTCGTGCACGTGCACATGTGTAAATAAGAATCAATACTTTTTAAAGGGGAGGGGAGAGAGAAGAGGATGGTGATAGCAAAGGTGGGAGAGAGAAGAGGATGGTGATAGCAAAGGGTGGGAGGGAGAGGAGGATGGTGATGGCAAAGGGTGGGAGGGAGAGGATGGTGATAGCAAAGGGTGGGAGGGAGAGGAGGATGGTGATAGCAAAGGGTGGGAGGGAGAGGATGGTGATGGCAAAGGGTGGGAGGGAGAGGATGGTGATAGCAAAGGGTGGGAGGGAGAGGATGGTGATGGCAAAGGGTGGGAGGGAGAGGATGGTGATGGCAAAGGGTGGGAGAGGAGGATGGTGATGGCAAAGGGTGGGAGGGAGAGGAGGATGGTGATGGCAAAGGGTGGGAGGGGAGAGGAGGATGGAGATGGCAAAGGGTGGGAGAGAGAAGAGGATGGTGATGGCAAAGGGTGGGAGGGGAGAGGATGGTGATAGCAAAGGGTGGGAGGGAGAGGATGGTGATAGCAAAGGGTGGGAGGGAGAGGATGGTGATGGCAAAGGGTGGGAGAGAGAAGAGGATGGTGATGGCAAAGGGTGGGAGGGGAGAGGATGGTGATAGCAAAGGGTGGGAGGGAGAGGATGGTGATAGCAAAGGGTGGGAGGGAGAGGATGGTGATGGCAAAGGGTGGGAGAGAGAAGAGAGGATGGCAAAGGGTGATGGTGATGGCAAAGGGTGGGAGGGGAGAGGATGGTGATAGCAAAGGGTGGGAGGGAGAGGATGGTGATAGCAAAGGGTGGGAGGGAGAGGATGGTGATGGCAAAGGGTGGGAGGGAGAGGATGGTGATGGCAAAGGGTGGGAGAGAGAAGAGGATGGAGATGGCAAAGGGTGGGAGGGGAGAGGATGGTGATAGCAAAGGGTGGGAGGGAGAGGATGGTGATAGCAAAGGGTGGGAGGGGAGAGGAGGATGGAGATGGCAAAGGGTGGGAGGGAGAGGATGGAGATGGCAAAGGGTGGGAGGGGAGAGGATGGTGATGGCAAAGGGTGGGAGGGAGAGGATGGTGATAGCAAAGGGTGGGAGGGAGAGGATGGTGATGGCAAAGGGTGGGAGGGGAGAGGATGGTGATGGCAAAGGGTGGGAGGGAGAGGATAGAGATGGCAAAGGGTGGGAGGGGAGAGGAGGATGGAGATGGCAAAGGGTGGGAGGGAGAGGAGGATGGAGATGGCAAAGGGTGGGAGGGAGAGGATGGTGATGGCAAAGGGTGGGAGGGGGAGGAGGATGGTGATGGCAAAGGGTGGGAGGGAGAGGATGGTGATGGCAAAGGGTGGGAGGGAGAGGATGGTGATAACAAAGGGTCTTTCTACAGCATCTGTGGGGGGATTCTTGCCCTCAGTGACCCGTGTCTCTTGCTGTTTGACATCTGCTCTAACTCACTAGGCAATGTGGGCCTTGATGTCTTGGGCCACAGTTCCTTACGGGAGAAGCAAAAATGAAAAATATATAGTAAAATGTTGCTGGAATTTGAGTAGGAGAATATTTCCCTCAGGTGAGGGGTTCTCATCTCTTCCGGGAGGAGAAACCTTAGAGTCCTGGGCAGCAGGACGGGCAAAAGAAATATCACCATGAGACTAGCCACACTACGGTGGGGCTTTGGCAAGTCACCGGGGCACCAGGTGATCTCCAGGACTGCGAAGACTCAGGCATCATCCCAGATACTTGAGAGACTCCTAGCCACACCTTGCACACTGCCTCTCCAAACCCTTGGCCCAGGGCTGAGACAAACTACCTGACAAATGTAACTTCAGGGAGAAAGGGTTTGCTTTGGCTCACAGTCTGAGGGCACATCCACCGTGCTGGCGAAGTCGGTGTCATCAGAGCTGTGACCTGCTTGTGTGGGAAAATGTCCAGAGTTCAGAGCTGGGACCAGATTCATCAGACTCACACGCTCTTTCGGCCAATTGTCCCTACTCAAAACACACCCACTCTCTCAGGTGCTCCTGCCTGCAGAAATGGGTGCTCTTGAGTATGTGCATGGGGAGATGTGTGAGTTGCCTGTTCCGTCAGGTGGTGGATGTGGCCTTCTGCGAATGGCATACAGGACAGAGTTAGCTGGAGGATAAAAGTGTTTTGAAATATTGCCAGAAGGTTCCAGCCCAAAGCAAGCTGCTGTAAGAGGCAGCCCTCCTCTGCACACGCCTCCTTGCTGCCAGGGCTGGATCTCTGCAGACCAGCAGCAGAGGCATGGTGACTTGCAGGTTTTTCCGGTAGAGCCATCTTCCTCCTAGCCTGATTGGGCCAGAGAGCAGTGTTCCCAGCCTTGACCAAGCTGCAGGACCTCTCTGACTATAAACAGGCAGGCCTGTGGATCCATTGTCTCCCCTCCAGCTCCTGCCTGCCAGACAAGCCTCCTTCCCAGGTTCTGCCTCCCCAGCAGCCCCAGCTGCAGACAGTCTGTCTCGGTGGCAGATATTGGTTCATCGATTGGCTTTTTGTTGCGCCTGCTCCAAAGCCAGTTGGGAAGGTCCTCAGGCTTGTCTTTGAAGGGGAAAGATGACTCAGGTGGAAGGCTTTCAAGTTGTCCTAAATTAAGCTCCTGTGGAGTTGGAAGGGGCTTCTGTGCACCCTGCCTTCACTCAGGGGTCACTCGCTCACCCAGGTAACGAGATGTCCCAGCATCAGGGAGAGGTCCCCTCCCTCTCCCCCCCCCCACAAAAAAAGAGAGCATCCTAGAAGCAGGGTCTCTGCAGTGGCCACAAATGGAGACAACCCCCTCTGCCTTCACTTACTAGTTTTCCTCCTTTTAGAACGTGGATAATAAAGGCCACATCACAGCTTAAAAATAAAACAAACAGACTTGTTACTGGAGCATCAAGCAGCTTTAAGAAGGCTTTGTTGATCTACAAAGGGTTGGCATAAATGGCTGCTGAGTTCACTGCCGCGGGAAGGAACAGTCTGCACATTTTGCACCTTCCTCGGGTCTCTCTGAGTCTGCACACCACAGAGTTTATCCTACCCTACTTTTGCTTTTGTTTTTTGGGATAAGGTCTCACCTAGTCCAGGCTCGCCTCCAACTTGATATGTAGCCAAGGATGGCCTTGAACTCCTAGTCCCCCAAGTGCTGGGATTACAGGTGTGTGCCACGATGGCCAGTTTATGCAGTGCAGGGGGTAGAACCCAGGACTTGTGCATGCAGCCCCCCAACTGAGCCACATCCCTGGGCCTAGCCTATGAGCTTTGCCACAATATTCTGCACAAGAAGCTCTCAGTCCCCAAATAAAGAGTTCTATTACAAAAGAGTGAGTTAAGTTACCCGGCTCCCCCTCCTGCAGCCGCGCGCGCGGTCATGAAGCTGATCAGATCAAAGCGCTACTGGCCTCCATGAAGCTCACCGTTCTCAAAAGAAGCCAGACCTTAAATATGAAAATCCACCTCAGAGCTGGGTGGCTAAAACACTCACACGATTGTGAGTACTGGGATCTGCGTCCCCGGGGCCTTTGTAAGTGCCGTCGGATGTGGTGGCTCACCTGTAATTCTAGTCTCTGAAGTTGGGAGCAGAGGATCCCTAGATCTGGCTATCCAGACTAGCTACGTCAACAGCCCTGGGTTTGACTCAGAGACCCCGCCTCAAGGAATAAGGAGGAAGACGGAATAAAGATGATTCCCGACACCATGTGCACACATGCGCACACGCACGCACACAAGTGGAAAAGCATGCACGCACATTACACATCACACACACACATGAAAAGGGGGGATCCTGTCCCTGCTGATTGAGATGTGAGCAGACCTAGAGAGGTCACGTCAGCTAAGCCTCAGGTTTATTTTAGTAAGATTTTCAGGTGGCGGACCTTGTGAATAGCCAGGGAGCTGTGTACTCACAATGGGAATGCTTTTCTGCTTGTATATCACACTTTAAAGGTTTGGGTTCTGGTTATGGTCTATGCGTGGGCTTGTACGTAGGCATGCAGTGCCTGAACGAGCCAGAAGAGGGCATCGGATTCCCAGGACTTGAAGTTGCAGTCACGAGCTTCCCACTTGGGTACGGGAACCTGACCTAGGTCATCTCCCCAGCTCTGATATTTTGCTTTAACAAACTCATTCCTGGAGCTGGGGTGTGGCTCCGTAGCAGAGCGCTGGCCCAGCTTATACAAAGCCCTAGGGTCGATCCCTAGAACTGGAAAAGAATTTAAAACTTAAGTTTGTTCCCTCCACCTCTGTCCACGTTCTGTAACCCTCATTCAGATCGGCCTCTGCCTCAGGACGCTGTGAGAGTCAAACGGGCTGAAAGCCTTGGCGAAGATCGCTACGCCACCAAGGGTCAGGAGAGGACAGCCTCCTCGCACCGCTCCCGTCAGAACTGGGGCTGGCTAAGGCAGTGTGACAGCACTCGGAGAAGAGTCTGGGGGAGGGCAGATACTCCACACCAGCGGGGCCACCTCAGCAAATATCCTCATCCCAACTTCATCTGCTTACAAACAGGGCACAAGGACCTTCGCTTCCCCTGATAAATGCCCACAGGATGGTGCTAATTGTGCCATCTATGTCTTCAATGCTAGATCTGTGAATGAGACTTACCCCCCGCCGGCCCCCCCTACCCCAATCCGAAGCCCTGTGCGCTGAGGGCTGGGCTGGAGTCTGCTCGCCCCTGATGAGTGGAGAGGTCCATCTGGGATGCTGGATCTAGGCTTCCCAGGGCTCTACTCTCCCCTTGTCTAGACTTACAGACCACTCTCTTTTCCTCTTCATTAAGGTGCTTTTTCTCTCTAAGCCTCTCCACTCTTGTACGTGAAATAAAAAGCAACAGGTTCAAGAGAGCAGCCAGGTAAGGTCGGAGGCAAGAGGCTCCAGGCAAGGAGCATCGTTCCCGGCTGTGGGTGGTGAAGAGATGCAGCAGAGCCACAGAGACAGAGCGTAGCATCCAGGATTTGAGCCCAGGTAGCCTGACCCCACAATCTTGTCTCTGTCAGTGAGGCTGAGGGAAGGCCACGTGAGGATGCAGACCCAGTCACACCCATCTCTTCCTAACATCCAGTCCAAGCACCAGCAGACACCCTGCCCCCCGAACGGCCCAAGTCAGCTCCCTTTCCTCTACCTGGATTCAGAAACAGGAACTGTGCCGATGATGCCCCTGTGGGAAGGCGTGGAGGTGGAACCCACAGTTACCCTGGTCTGGGCATGTAGACCACCCTCCAGTCCCTGGCGTGATGATGCAATGCACCTCTCTGTCACAGTCTGATGAACGACTCAGGCCATTAAGAAATGGAACAAATCACTAAATGGGAGGCGCGAGAGAAACTCGGGATTAAATTAGTTCATTATTCGTAAATCATAAATGGTGCTTTCTCTCAATAAATCTCATCTCTATCCACTGGATTTGAAAAAGCAATAATCTCCCATGGGCGGAAGGACAGGGGCTCAAGGGGCTGGAGTCCCCTTTCCAAGGACTCAGGGACGGTAGGGGTCCTTTCTTATAGAAGGAGCTAGCCTGCTTCCTGCCAGGTCTTGGAACGAACTCAGCGGCTTGAAGGTCAGTGCTGCAGGTTGTGCTTGACACCCGGAGGCTGAGCAGGACGGAGCCTCGACTGACATATCACCTCTGTGCAGCACGGTGCTTCTGAGAGTTGCCTCTGGAGTGTGCAGACTCTCTGGAGGGTGCTGCATTGGTGAGCCAGGTCACCTCTGTGGAGCATGTCACTTACCACTGACCATATGTCGCCCTATCTGACACGTCGGACGATAGTACATTTCCAGACTTTGTGTCATCCCTGGAAGGTGCCTGCCTCCTGGGGATGTCTCCTCTTTGCTGAATGTGTTTCCTTTTTATCCATGTTGGAGACAGGACAAGTCTGAGGATCTTTGGATCTGTCTGGCCACGTGTACGTAACTAGAGAGACACCAGCCAACTCACTGCCAAGGACACCAGGACCCCTGTTCCCAAGCCTAGAAGGAGACCTTGCCCCTGTTCTTGGCCTCGGTAGCTCCTTGCAGATCTTTAAGCCTTAACCAATAGAAGGAGAAAGAAGCGTGTTTGAGAGGTCTGACCCACCTGGGGAGCCCTGGAGCACTCACTGTCAGTACTGTGGAAATGTACACAAGAGGAGGTCTCCCCCTGCTGGTCACGGCTAGGAAAGGCACAGGTTGCAGGGGTTGTGAGGAGACATCTGCATGCTGCTTTGGGGGCCACCCATCTGCGTGATTCTGAGTGGTCCTGCGTGATTCATAAGCAATGGGTCGGGACGATCCGGACGAACAGCAGTGTGACTCTGGAACTATGTGTCGGGGGTACTGGAGGGGACCAGTCCTCCTAAGCAACTTTTACAGGTCGTGCTAACGGTTGGAAGTGATGTCACCAACACCCTCCTGGCACTAAAGGCGGCAGCTGTGAGCAGAGGCAAGAACATCAAGAAAGGAGGTGAGGGTCGGTGCCCGGAGCCTCATCCATGAGCTCTTACGTCACAGAAGCAAGGGACACACCCAGTAGGGCAGCACCTGTAGCCTCCACACTAATGACCTGGACTCTTTAGACAGACGAGGAGATAGAGTCTCGGGGAGTGACCTGTCAAAGCAGGCTCTGACCCAGGCTTTTAACCAGAGTCTAGAGAGCCGTGATGTGTTCACATCACCTAGCTACCTCTGAGCCTGGGCTTTGTGTGAGGGGCGGGGGGCCAGTACTGGTGGCACCCATGGTCTTGCCACACTGCTTTGGCTCCTCTGACATTCAAATGGGGAGCAAGGTCAGGTTTTTCCACATCCGAAGTATTCCGGCTCATCTTGTGCATTTGAATTCTGGGATTTGATCTCTCCTCACCCCTGCCTCTTGCTTAACTGTTCCCTAGATGAAATTTCAGTCTTAGCCAAAAGGGCACAGCTCCTGGTGAAGCCAGAAGTCAGAGCCTCCTCCCTCACGGTCTCAGCATGCTCCTTCACAGCCTCCATGGGCCGCAGCCCCTGCCCTGTCAGCAGGGCTCCCTGGGACCCCAGGAGCTACCCGAAGCGGCACTGATCGGTACAGCTTTTCCACATGCCCCCTGTTCCCTTCCCCCTGCATGCATTAGAAAGTTAACAGGAGAAAAAAGAAGACTTTTAGAAATCCCCCAGCCATCTTAATTAACATGCAGAATGCTTTTCTGGCAGCGCACAGGCTGTGGTAAATCGGGAAGCTTCTTTAACACAACATATATTTAATCTGTGACATTCACTTCCACATGAAATTCAATCAGATATTTTAAGGGAGTTAGCAAGGGCTCTCAGATTGAACTATGAATAAGTGCAGGTGCAACAAACACACTTGAGCTTCTGAGCTGTTTCGTCTCCTCAAATCATGAAGGTGTAGAGAGCCAGGTAGGGTTAGAGGGTGGATGAACCCTAATTCTAATTCATACACTGGGAAAACAGGGAACAAGGGTTAGCTGGCTCTATTTTTCCAGGATTTTTTTAAAGGTATGCCTCACGCATGCCAGGATGGTCTTGAACTCACGCAGCCAAAGATGTCCTGTCACTTCCAATCTTCCTGCATCTACCTCCCTCCCTAACACTGGGATTACAGGTGTGCACCATAGCATCCAGGTTTATGCAGGGCTGGGGATCAAACCCAGGGCTTCACGCGTGCTAGTGGGAGCACTACCCACTGAGCTACATACCCAGTAGTGGAAGTGCCGTGTGTCAGGCCCTGGGGAGGTGATGGCTGACTAGTAATGGAGTTTAGATGAGCTTTTCCCAGTTCATCCTGTAACTCGTGCTCTGTAGAGAGAGAGTGGCAAAGAAAATACAGGAAACAAGTCTCCAGGTGTGTGAAGTCGTAAGGAAGAAGGTTCGGGCAAGTCAGTTGTGAGAAGCTGTTGAGAAGAGGCTGAGGCAGGAGGCTTCCCGCCAGGTCCAATCAGTGGAAGCCTCTATCCTGATGTACCTCCTATCTGGGTTATCCCCCACCTACTAGCAACCAAACACATCTGGTGCATTCGGAGCACATCCGGTGCAGTAGGGTCACCTAAATCTGGACACTCCCTACCCAACAGTCTGAGAGGTTATGTCCTTGGGCAAGGGAGATTCAGGACTGTCTCACCTGAACAGCCCCACCTAGTACTCCAGGAAGTTACGTCCTTGTTCCATAGATCTCTTAGGCAGAGTAATTTTGCTCTTATCGTCTGTGTGTTGTTGTATGTGTATGTATGTAGGATGTGTAAGTATGTGTGATCTGTGTGTGGTGTGTACATGTATGTACATGTGTGGTATGTGGGGTTGTAAATCCCAAATCTGGCTGAGAAAAAAAAATTCCCACAAAGTGTGAATTCTAAGCAAGCTTTTAATACTGGCCAGTGATGGTGGAAGCTGACCAGGACCCTAACCCTAACCCTCTAGGATCTCTCCATGATGGCCAGGACCACGTGGAGTTACCCCTGGGATCCCTCCATGATGGCCAGGACCACTGGAGGTCCCCCTGGAATCCCTCCATAATGTCCAGGACCACCTGGAGTTACCCCTGGGATCCCTCCATGACGGCCAGGACCACGTGGAGTTACCCCTGGGATCCCTCCCTCCATGACGGCCAGGACCACATGGAGTTACCCCTGGGATCCCTCCCTCCATGACGGCCAGGACCACATGGAGTTACCCCTGGGATCCCTCCCTCCATGACGGCCAGGACCACCTGGAGTTACCCCTGGGATCCCTCCATGACGGCCAGGACCACATGGAGTTACCCCTGGGATCCCTCCCTCCATGACGGCTAGGACCACGTGGAGTTACCCCTGGAATCCCTCCATGATGGCCAGGACCACTGGAGGTCCCCCTGGAATCCCTCCATAATGTCCAGGACCACATGGAGTTACCCCTGGGGTCCCTCCATGATGGACAGGACCACATGGAGTTACCCCTGGGATCCCTCCATCCATGACGGCCAGGACCACATGGAGTTACCCCTGGGATCCCTCCCTCCATGACGGCCAGGACCACATGGAGTTACCCCTGGGATCCCTCCCTCCATGACGGCTAGGACCACGTGGAGTTACCCCTGGAATCCCTCCATGATGGCCAGGACCACTGGAGGTCCCCCTGGAATCCCTCCATGATGGCCAGGACCACTGGAGGTCCCCCTGGAATCCCTCCATAATGTCCAGGACCACATGGAGTTACCCTGGGATCCCTCCCTCCATGACGGCCAGGACCACATGGAGTTACCCCTGGGATCCCTCCCTCAATGACGGCCAGGACCACATGGAGTTACCCCTGGGACTCTTCCATGATGGTCCCCAGCTATAGTTCTCGGTGTGTTTTTAAAAGCAGATCCCTGAGGCTATTAGTCTTTATCAGCCCAATCAGGAGTGAGCACACATTTTGATGCATTTCCTACCTGGGCATCTCCCGCCTACTTGTTTCCTGTCTGAGTATTCTGGCCTCCTTCCTGGATATCTCCTGCACACATCCAACCAGGAGCAAGCATATATCCTGTGTCATTAATTAAGTTTGAACCTGGACTTACAGGGAGTGTCATGACACGTGCTGTCTTTTAAAGCCTGTAGGGTCCCCTGTCACAGAAACATGTGCAGAGCTCATGGCAGCTGCACACATTATAATACCACCACACCACCACCACCACCACCACCACACACACCACCACACCACCACCACCACCACCACCACCACCACCACCACCACCACCACACCACCACACCACCACCACCACCACCACCACCACCACCACCACACTACCATCACCATACTAACACCGTCAACAACAACACCACACCACCACCACCACAGCACCATCACACCCCCCCTGTAACACCTGGGCCGAGGTCACTGGAGTTGGAGACCCAGAGGAATGAGAACCCAGAGCCCTAGGACTGCCTGAGTTCAGAGAGAAAGTCACATTGGACCCTCTGCCCACACTGCAGAGCAGCGGTGCACACCGCAGGACACGGGCCTCCTGCCTCTCTTGGGCCTCGCTTCCGTGTTAAAATGTCAGAGCAGAGGAGAGCTCTGTCAGAGACAGGATCTCAGGGCTCTGGGTGGTTTTCACAGAAGGAAAGAAGTCAAGCACTGTGGCATGAATCAGTCACTCCAGCAATGAGAGATGGAGCCAGAAGTGCATGGTTGTCCTCAGCTACAAAGTGAGTTCAAGGCCAGCCTGGGCCACATGAGCATGCACAAACACACACACACACACACACACACACACACACACACACTCACACACACTCACACACACACACTACAGGAAGGGAGGGTGAGGAATGAGCTGGGCAGAGAGATGCCCAGAATTCGAGCCAGGCTTCCCATCCCACTGTGGCCGGGTCCACCTTTCCACCCCTCCAAGGCTCAATTTCTCTATCTGCAGAATAAGAGTAACGGGTCTACCCAGCAGCACTTGTGGGGAGCGAGAGGCCAGGTTCTACCTCACAGGAGCTGCTGTTGTTTCGCAACTTCAAAACATTTACATAAACATGTGCTGCCTGTTAAATAGGCGGGAGCCCTGCTGGAGCTGGAGCTGTCATTGACCTACAAGAGGAAACTAGGAGTCCGTGAGTCAGGAGCTTGGCTTGCCAGGGAGTTCAGGGCAGAGCAGAGAAGACAAGTGTGCGTCATGACGCTAGCAGAGCAAAGCGTGACTCATAGTGACCAATGGGGGCCTGTGAAGATCCATAGTGACCAATGGGGGCCTGTGAAGATCCATAGTGACCAATGGGGGCCTGTGAAAATCCATCGTGACCAATGGGGGGCCTGTGAAGATCCATCGTGACCAATGGGGGCCTGTGAAGATCCATAGTGACCAATGGGGGCCTGTGAGACCAATGTGAAGGGGGCCTGTGAAGATCCATCGTGACCAATGGGGGCCTGTGAAGATCCATAGTGACCAATGGGGGCCTGTGAGACCAATGGGCCTGTGAGACCAATGGGGGCCTGTGAAGATCCATTGTGACCAATGGGGGCCTGTGAAGATCCATAGTGACCAATGGGAGGCCTGTGAAGATCCATCGTGACCAATGGGGGGCCTGTGAAGATCCATCGTGACCAATGGGGGCCTGTGAAGATCCATAGTGACCAATGGGGGCCTGTGAGACCAATGGGCCTGTGAGACCAATGGGGGCCTGTGAAGATCCATTGTGACCAATGGGGGCCTGTGAAGATCCATAGTGACCAATGGGGGCCTGTGAAGATCCCTGTGAAGATCCATAGTGACCAGTGGGAGGCCTGTGAAGATCCATCGTGACCAATGGGGGCCCATGAAGATCCATCGTGACCAATGGGGGCCCGTGAAGATCCATAGTGGCCAACTGGAGGCCTGTGAAGATCCATAGTGGCCAACTGGAGGCCCATGAAATCCATAGCCGCTTTTCTTGTCACGTGACAAACCTTCAGCGACGCCTGGTGTCCACCCGTCCTCCTTGAACGCTTCTTGGAGCCAGTGCATTTTCATTGAGAGACCGTTCCAGGGTCTCTCCAGTCTCTGGCTTACCTTCTCACTTTTACAGGCTTTCTTTTGTTTTGTTTTGTTTTATTTTGTAAATGTTTAAGTCCTGATATCAAATTACTGAATTTTTCCCTTTAAGATTTGTGTTTTATGTATTTTTTTGTCATTATAAAGACATTTTTATGTATTGTATGGTTATCTCATAATACATATGTGTATGTTTATGGTTTATATATGCTATGTATGTGTTTATGGTTTGGGATCTCCCCCATCCCAGACATGCTGAGATCCGAACCCAGGGCTTTGCACGTGCCTGGCAGGTGCTGACCCTGAGCTACACCCTCTGCTCTGCTTTGCATGGTTTAGTTAAGAAATCTTTCCTACCCTGTGGTAACTCTGTCAATTACCTTTTCTGACCTGCTCGAAGCTCCTTTGTAACTGGCCTGGAAGAAATGAAGATAAAAAGACATCAGACTATTGAAAGAATGGACCCAAAGAAATGAGAATTTCTCCAGGAATCTCATACTGGGAGAAGGAAAGTGCACCTGCTAAGGGAACTTGTCTCCTGGAAAGACAATTAACACAGTTCTAACAAGTTGCCAGGCCAGCAGACAGGATGAGACTGAAGCCCAGATAGTGATAGGTCAACAGGGTGGGGGTGGGGGTGGGGGCAGGACCACACCATGACCAGGACTGCTTATCTGTATCCTTGGACCTCGATTTAAACACATCAGGACCCTGAAGATAGACTTTGAGGTTTGCTGGATCTTGTCTTTTTGGTGTGGCCATCTTGAATAAATCTTTCTCTGCTATTAAAAGTTAGGCTCTTGGCCAGGCAGTAGTGGCACACACCTTTAATCCCAGCACCTAGGAGGCAGGCACAGGCAGATCTCTGTGAGGTGGAGGGCAGCCTGGTCTACAGAGTGAGTTCCAGGACAGCCAGAGTTACAACAGAGAAAAAAAACTCTGTCTCGAAAAAAACAAAACAAAACCCCAAAAGCAAAACCAACAACAATCAAAAAAAATTAGGCTCTTTTTATTGACTTGCTGAGGACAGGTGGCCAGACCTGATTCTGGGCACAGGTTGTGAGTCCCCCAAGTTCTATAACACCCTCCTACCCCACAGCCCACAGCTCCTTCAAATCTGTTTGCTTTACATCCTTAACACACTCTGCCTTGTGTCTGTTTTTACTTTACATAATGGGATTTCTGTAAATCTCGTTCTGGCTCCAGCTCCTGCTTTTCCCACTCTTCCTCTTGTGCCTGGACTGTCTTCTGGTGTTGTGTATCATTCGGATGGCACCAGCTTCCGTCTTCATCTCCTTGGGAAACACAGCAATGCAACTTCTCAGGATAAAACCACCAAAGAGAACCCACGTGCTTTGGGAGCATTTGTGTGGGCAGACAGGGCCAGTGGACTCTGAATGTCGGTTAAAGCCACCAGGAAGTCTTCCAGAGGGCTGGTCTGCAGTGCGTGGGCCCCACTCCCTCAAACTTCCCTTCTGTCCTCTGGTGTGTGGATTTGAATGTGGAGTCCTGCAGACACTCCCACTGTGTGCCTGACTGGCTGTTCTCCTCTTCTTCGCTCTACCTAATGCTGGAAACGGCTGATTGGATAGACTTTTCATCCTTGAGAGCAGAGACAACCATCTTGGATTTTTGACACACAGATGTCTTCCCCCAGGGGGCTAGTATTTTTCTCTGTAGCCTTCACTAGAGAAAGCGAGTGTGTGCGTGTTAGCTGAGCACACGCTGTGTGCCTGTACTGCACTGAGATTTGTCTTAGGTTGGTTCTCCCTGAAGCTGATCCCGACACCAGGATGTTGGCATGAGCACTTTATTTGGACAGTGAAAGTAGCGTGTTAGGATCAAGGGAAGTGAACTGTGGGATGGAGGCCAAGTTAATAAATGCCAGCACGTTACCGTGCTAGCTGCGTGAACCTTAATTCTGTAACCCTGCAGGAACTCTGAGAGCCACTGTGGACCTTGCTTGCACTCAGAGACACACTCTCTGAGAAGCACGGGAGGTGGGAGGATTAAATACCCAACACTTCCTGCTTATGCAGAGGCAAAGCAAGTCCCGGAAAGCAAGGTGAACACTGGCAGCCCCCAGCCCTCCTCGGGCAGACACCGAAATTACCTAGGAAACACACCTCTGGGTGTGCTTGTGGACATTTCCAGAACGGTTTAACTGGGGAGGTGGGGGGATTATCCACCCTGGATGTGGCTGGCTGGCACCACCACATGGACTGGGGTCCCCGACTGAATAAAAAGGAAAAGGGAGAAAGGACGCAGAGAGCCAGTATCTGTTTCTCTCTGCTCTCTGGCTCTGCTCAGACATGAGAGGCCCCAGCCACACGCTTCTCCTACCGGGCTGTCCTGGCTACTTTAGAGTTATCAGGGAAGAAGGACCTCAGCTGAGGAAACGTCTCCATCGATTGCCTGTAGGCAAGCCTGTGAGACAATTTCTCGGGTAATAACTCACACGGGAGGGCCCAGCCCACTGTGAGTGTGGCCGCCGGCAGGCTGGTGGCTCTGAGGTGAGAGCAGCAGGAGCGAGCCGCGGGGAACAAGCCAGTCAGCAACAGTCCTCTGACGTCTGCCTCTGTTCCTGTCTTGGCTTCTGACTGTGACTCTGGACACATGAACCCCTTCCTCTCAAGCTGCTTTTGTTCACTGTGTTTATGACAGCAACAGAAACCCAACTGAAACACAGGCCTTCCAAATAGTGATGACCTGGAGCCACTGGAGCCGTGAGCTCCTGAATCTTCTTTCCCTTGGGTTTCTTCTGCTCAGGAGCTGCAGTGACGAGAAACTGAACCAAGCTTTGGCTACAAACATTTCACAGAGCAAGCTGCCATGTCAGTGACAAAGTAGGGATTCAAGATTTTAAAATGCACATCTGAGCTGCAGAGGGCTTGAACAGCAGAGCCCAGGTCTGGATGAGCTCTGAGGCCTTCACTTTATTAAATTAAATATACATGTATGTATTATTAACTATATATTTATATATATTAAATAATATATACACACATATAGATGTGTATATATACACATCTGTATATATATGTATACATGTGTGTATACATACATATATTATATATACATATATACAAATAATAATATATTATACATATATTATATGTGTGTGTTTGTGTGTGTGTGTTTTGTTTGTTTTCTGAGACAGGGTTTCTCTGTTGTAACCCTGGCTGTCCTAGAACTCACTCTGTAGACCAGGCTTGCCTCTGCCTCCCGAGCACTGGGATTAAAGGCGTGCACCACCACTACTTGGCTCTTACTTTAATTTTATTTGTGTGTGTGCATGTGCCTGTGCTGTGTGTGCTGGTACCCTTGGAATCTAGAAGAGGGTGCCAGATCCCTTGGAGCTGGAGTTAACAGACAGCGGTGAGCCACCTGATGTGCCGCGCCGACCTCGACCAGCAAGGAAAGAAACACGACACGGCTGGTTCCTTCTCTAGGCAGTTTAATCAGGAAGTTGATTGTAGGAAAAAATGGCCCTGAATCCCGTCCTCCCCACACCTATATACCTTCATGAGAGCCTATCCGCTGCCGCCACGCATCGCTCCTCCATAGGCTGCAAGGGAACGCATCACCTCAAACCACGAATCACTCAGCCCTCATCTCCGAATAAGGAGTTGTTTATCACTTTGCACACAAGCAGCCAGCGCCATCTTGGGAAGCCACAGGGTGTGGCACATACAGGGCGCTACACAACCTGACATGAGTGCTGAGAACCAAACTCAGGTCATCCGAAAGAGCAGAAACACCCTAAACACTGAGCCATCTCTCCAGACCAGCTATCTGCATCTTTTATCAAGGGTCTGATAGAGGCACAGCTTGAACACCCCAATCTGAAAATCCAAAAGTCTCCAAACTTTCTGAGCACTAACTTGGGGTCACAGGTGGGAAATTCCATCCCTGATCTCAGACAAGGTCTGAGTCAAAATGTAAACACACTCAGAACATAAAACAAAACTGCTCCGGGCTACAGACACAGGTATATCCAAAACACAAGTAAGACTTGAATCTCATCCCCAAACCTCGTTACACAAATGTTCCAGGGCTGTCTTGAGAGACAGCTCAAGAGTTAGGAGCTCTTTTCCAGAGGACCTGGGTTTGATTCCCAGAACCCACATAGCAGCTCACAACTGTCTGCAACTCTAGTTCCTGGGGATCTGATGCCTTCTTCCAGCCTCTGTGGGCACTGCCAGGGGCTGGGAGATGGCTCAGCAGCTAAGAACACTCGCTGCTCTTCAGAAGACTGAGGCTCAATCCCCAGCACCTACACCGCAGCTCACAATCATCCGTAACTCTAGACCCAAGGGATCCATCACCCTCTTCTGGCTTCCACCTGGCACATGGGAAACACAGGCAAACATTCAGGCAAAGCACCCATACTCAAAACTACTTAAAAGTAATGCCAGGTGGTGGTGGTGCACAGATTTAATCTCAGAACTCGGGAGGTAGAGGCAGGCAGATCTCTGTGAGTTCGAGGCCAGCCTGGTCTACAGAGAGAGTTCCAGGACAGCCAGAGCTACACACAGAAGCCCTATCTTGAAAAAAAAAAAAAAAAAAAAAAAATATATATATATATATATATATATATATATATAAACACATAAAGTAAACTCTATCACTCTATCAATAATATTATCTTAAAACAAAGTATCTGCCTGGTGTTACGGGTCAGGAATCACGTGGTTTAATTACATTGTTGCACAACCCATTTCAGGTTCATGTTCCTCCGTTGCTGTTGGTGATGAAACTGTCGGGTGTTTGACTGTGCCTGCCGGGGCTGAGTGACCCTGCACGGATGACAGAAGGAATAGAAGTCAACAGCACGTAGTGAAAGGGAATCTGAGCACTTGTGGTTCACGTCAGCCTTGAACTCTTGATGTGATAGTTTACCATAGGTTTGTAAGCTGTTGTAACTAATGAGACTGGCAAGTGTGTATGTGTGTGTGTGTATGTGTGTATCTGTGTGTGTGTGTATGTTGTGTGTGTGTCTGTGTGTGTATGTTGTGTGTGTGTGTGTGTGTATGTTGTGTGTGTGTCTGTGTGTGTATGTCTGTGTGTATGAGTGTGTGTGTGTGTGTATGTGTGTGTATGAGTGTGTGTGTGTCTGTGTGTGTGTGTGGTGTGTGTATGAGTGTGTGTGTGTCTGTGTGTGTGTATGTGTGTCTGTGTGTGTGTATGTGTGTGTGTGTATATGAGTGTGTGTGTGTATGTGTGTGTGTCTGTGTATGTTGTGTGTGTGTCTGTGTGTGTATGTGTGTCTGTGTGTATGTTGTGTGTGTATGCGTGTGTGTGTCTGTGTGTGTGTATGTTGTGTGTGTGTGTATGAGTGTGTGTGTGTATGAGTGTGTGTGTGTATGAGTGTGTGTATGTGTGTGTATGAGTGTGTGTGTGTCTGTGTGTCTGTGTATGTGTGTGTGTCTGCATGTGTCTGTGTGTGTCTGTGTATGTGTGTGTCTGTGTGTATATGTGTGTGTGTGTGTCTGCATGTGTCTGTGTGTGTATCTGTGTATGTATGTGTGTGTGTGTGTGTGTGCAGCAGATCTCTCCTATTCCTCACAATTGCAGAAACACCTACAATTATCTCAAAATTAAAAGTCAAATTTTATAAAGGACTGAAACATGACTGCTCACATAGCCTTATTCATTAATTCCTTATTAAAACCACCCCTGGGCCCATGAAACAGAAGCATGGATAAGGAAACTCAATATGTCTGCACAATGGATCGGTTCAAGCCGTGAGCAGTCAGAGAGCACAAGTACATGCACTGTGAACGGATCTCAGGTGTGGTAGGTGAAAGCCCACCAAGCGGGAGGAAGCAGGCCCAGCGGTTGGAAGGCTGGAGAGAGTAGTTGCCATGGACGCACAAGCACTTTGGGGCCCTGGTGAGGCCCCCCTAGTCCTGCTCAGAGAGGTGTGTCCTGGTCAGAATGTGTATCTGTGCACTCTGGTGGTGTGAGCACTTGTGCACAGGTTTGTTTTGTTTGTATGCATGCATGTTTTGTGGAGAAGCTTTGTTATGTGTGCATGCATGTTCAAGGGTGCATCTGTGTGTGTATGTGTGGCAGCTGGGGGTCAATGTTGAGGGATTCCATCTCATTTATTCATGTATTTTTACGTGTTTGTGTGTATGTGTGCCACACGTGAGCTGGTGCACATGAAGGCCAGAAGAGGGTGTCAGAGCTTCAGGATGTCGCGAGCATGGGGTGCTGAGAGACAAATGAGAGTCCTCTGCAAGAGTAACACATGAGATAGTTTCTCACTGAACCAAAACCCATCAACTTGGCTAGTCTGGCTGACCAGCAAACCCCAGGGACTCTTGTGTCTCTGCCCAGAACTGGAACCATGAGTGTGCAGCCCCAAACCCACCTTTTTATGTGAATTTATCTATCTATCATCTATCTATCTATCTATCTATCTATCTATCTATCTATCTATCTACCTACCTACCTACCTACCTACCTATATCTATTGTAGATCTGGGCTATTAAGCTCATGTCTCATGCTGTCTGCTTGCTGACCGACCTTCTTCCCGGCTCAGTACGGCTTTCTCAAAGTGTCTAGCACATGTGTAACGGCACCGAGTGTCACAGGATGGACCTCCCAAGGCCCCTCACATCCTCTAGGTTTTTTATGAAGCTTCTGATATTATGCCCACTATGCAGGTGAGAAAGCTGAGGGTTAAGAATGTTTTGTAGGCGCCCAGCTGCCCTTCAGAGCTAAGCTGTGTTGCCTGAGAGGGTAGGTGCACCCTGTGCGAGAGTCAGGCCATGACCTGACTGCTCTGCTGACACCACGTATGATTATCTTGTCCACAGCAAGCATGACTCTCTGCCCAAGCTAAAGACCCCTGCAGAGAACACTGGTGGGATCCATGCCCATTGTCTATTACTGAAAACCAGGGAAGGCCGTGGAAGCTGATGAACTGTTAATGAAGTAGGGAGGCCTCCCTGTAAGCCACCAGGATTGTAGCTGACTGTGGAAGGGTGAAAGGGGCGGTGATTAATGATGACAATCTTTCCTGCTAATGGCATTCGTTTATGTCTCTGTGGGAGCGTGCAACGGCTGCAAACTGGTCCAATGGGAGTCGGGGGAACCTTTCGTCGCTGCACCTCGCATCCGTCCTGGGGTCCCATGCTGGCTGTCGGTGGAAAGCTCCATTTTCATTAGCTCTGGGTTTTACTCTGTCCCCTTGTCTGTGGGAAAGAGGAAGCAGGCCTCAGTGGTGCTCAGCGGGGCATCTGGTTCCTGTCTCCACCCACACTGCCCTTCCGATGTGGCAGTCGGCTGACATCCTGCCACTCTGTCTCTGCGCCTTCTGGAACGTCATCCTGTGTCCACTGTTCTCGTCTGGGCCAGGGGTAAAGGGCACGCATTGGTTTCCCCGTGACGTTTCTCTGGGCTTGCATGTGTAGCTTGTCGACAACTGCTCTGGTCAAGGGGAAATACCACCTCTCCATGGGAGGAAGGCAAGTCCATCTTCCTCCCTAGGTCACCCATGGCTGACAGCCAATGTGGGTTGTGTACACAGGGCCAGTCCCTTGCTTTGCAGCGAGCAGCTGTGAGGCCCTGCACACTGCAGCACCTCGGAAGGCCTGGACGCCGCGGGGACGGGGCATCAGCGCTTGGCTCTTTTTGCTTCTTTCACTCTTTATCTTCGAGAATGTTTCTAGTCTTGCATTTCTGCGGGTGCTGGGGAGGTGCTTGCGGAACTCCTGGAAACATGACCTCCGGGACCTGCCCTGAGCCAGGGCTCTGCTCCGCAAGGCAGGGCATGCTGGGATGTCTCTGAGGAGGCGGAGCCTACACTGCAAGAATGTGGGGAGCTCTCTGCTGTCTCTCCCTGCCTCTCTCCCTCCCCAGGCGGGCATGCTTGTCCTCAGGGGCCCATGCGAGTGTACATGTGTCTTGGGTGGGAGGCAAAGCTCTCCTACACGCCTCTCACCTCCCACGCTCCACTTGGGTGCAGAAGCCTCACCCCTGCTATGTTTTGAGTGTGGGACATTCTTCACAGGCTCCTGTGTTTGGACCCTTAATCTCCAGCTGCTGGTTCTGTCTCGGAAAGGTTGTGGAACAGTTAGGAGCTAAGGGCCTAGAGAGAGGGGGACGGGGGAGTGGATCTCTGCAGAGCAGGGCCATGTTGAGGCTTATAGCCTGGCTTATGTCCTGTCCCAGCTCTGATCCCTGGTCCACAGAGATCTGGACAAGGGGCTATCCTGTTCTTCCCTCAGCTGCCTACTCCATGCCTTCCCACCACAAGGACTGTGTCCCCTCCAACCAAGAGCCAAGGCGAGCCCTCCTCCCTTAAGTCGCATCTTGGCCACAGGGATGAGAAAAGGAGCTACAGTACGCTCAAGTCCCCAACAGCTGGGACATTGTTCAGGGTACAGTGCTCACCTAGTGTGCCAGAAGCCCTGGGTTCACTCTCTAGATGAAGAGAAGAGTTTAGGAAAAAGAAAGGTTTCTGTTGGTCCAGTGTCTCAGATGGCTTGTGATGGCAGTCAGCTGGGAGCCCAGAGGCCGGTGGCTTCAGAGCCAAGTTAGATGACAGCCAGCTCCTCCTCCCTAGCACCCCCCCCCCTTTATCCTCTCCTGGGTACCAGCCTGTCTTCTGTCAAAGCAGATGAGGCTAGGTGGGGATGATAGATTTTTTTTTCCCCGTAAAAGGCTACATAGTAATATTGTGGGTTTGTGGGTCTGTATCACAGCTCCGCAGCTCTGCAGAAGGCGGCACCGACATGAATGCATGCAAGTGTGAGCCAATAAAACTTTATTTACAGAAGCAACCACCTGGAATTGTCCCTGTGTGCTGTCACCTGACACATTGCTCTCCCGCA
Source organism: Cricetomys ansorgei (assembly GCA_026225945.1). Lineage (NCBI taxonomy): Eukaryota > Metazoa > Chordata > Mammalia > Rodentia > Nesomyidae > Cricetomys > Cricetomys ansorgei. The sequence continues at coordinate 166,847 of JAMJFZ010003728.1, read as the reverse complement.
TCCAGCAACACAATTTGTCTCCTCGCGCCGTGCCCAGACGCTCTCTTCACCATCAGCGTTATTTCTGAACAAAATCCTTCAGTGTAGCACAATCCATCCGATTTTAATCTGGGGTTGTGACTTTTAGATTACGTGATGATCGTCTCTCTCCTGTTAGCTCCGGCTTTCCTGCTGTGAGGTGTGGCTTGCCTCCCCGCCCCCCAGCGAGCAGTCTTCCTCACCCCAACAGCCAAACAACTCCACCCCCCCACCCCACCCCTCCCTGGCCGCCAGGTCTGCAGCAGATGAAACGTTTAATTCTACAAAAATAATCAGCTGGTAGGCTCACCTCAGCAACCCACGCTGTGGGGCCTTTCTGCCCACCAGTGCTGGGAGAGTCCTGCCCACCCGAGCTGGGCGTGTCCTGCCCACCCTAGTCCTGCCCACCCTAGTCCTGCCCACCCATGCTGGGCGTGTCCGGGGCCTCTAGTCCGTAGGAAGTACACAGCTTACAGGTTCTGCCTTTTCAAGCATCTGTGCCACATGACTCGGTGCCATTCTGCGGGAGCTTTGGAGGTGACAGGCCCACTCCATGGGAACCTCAGAATGGACCCAGTCAGAGTCCATCTTCCTGGCCACTATTTAATTAATTTAATTGAAGCTTGCTTGCTTGCTTCAAATGTGGCTCAATTGTGGTGGTCTTATTCTCAAGCAGATTTGGGATTCACAAGACCACATATACACATACATACCCCACATACCACACACACCACGTACATACACATACCACATAATCCCCAAAGCACGCCCGCACACACACACAGACACACACACACACGCCTCACATACCACACACACAAACGTATATCCCATGAATACCATACACACACGCGCACACACACACCACGTGGCAGAGATAAGACTTCACCACGTCATCACACTGTGGACTGATACCAGACCGCTCAAGATGTCCAGGGCTGCCCTGGACTCTGCCTAGGTGGCAGCAGTTGAGTCACTGGGTGGGGTGATGTGTCCTGACTTGGCTCGCCTCCCTGCCAGAGCTGCCAGGAGGGAAGGTGTGGAGTGTGAGTTTCAAAGGTTGGTGGAGATGCAAGGTCAGCTGCCTGGGGCATCTCCCCACCAGGGCTTCCAGGGCTTCGGGGTCAGGGAGCTCAGGAAGCCAGCTCTGTCTCCTCCTCCTTCTGCCCACCTGTTCTGCAGGCTGGCCTTGCAGCCCCGGGAACTGGACTCCCGCCCCTTCTCTGTGGACACCCACCCTGCATCCTTGGCCCAGGCTTGAGAAGTAAAGGCTGGCTGGGCCACTCTTGTTCCGTGGGTGAGGGGCTTCATTGGAAATGGCTGAGACAAGTCAGAAAAGGCATGGACTCTGTTCTGCTTTCCGTGCCAGGCGCCACACCCGTCTTCTCGCCTGGAAGCTTTTAAAGCTCTAAAAGGGCCAACGTGCAGACGCCCCTCACCTCACGGTGAGCATCCGGGTCACAGCTAGTCACACCCGTCTTCTCAGCCGTTGGTCCGAGTCCACATCCCCTGCGACACTGTGTCTCCTCTGCTGCACAGCCCCAGTCCACACGCTGTCACGGTCTCGCACTGCACGGCGGCCTCAGTTCCCGGCAGCACCTTAGCAACAGCAGAGGGAAGGGCTGACTGCAAACGGGCTTCCATTTGGGGCAGGGCAGATCAGCTACACTTGAGCCTTGTGATCCACGGGGAATGTGGCGATCCCGTGAGATGGCAGCGCTGGCTCCGCAGGGGGAGTTTTTGTGAATGTCCAGCGGTACGACAGCCCACAGGAGTCCATGAACGTCACTGGGGACCCAGGCCTCTGCAGCAAAGATCGCGCACAGGTGGGCAAGGCCAGTGTCTCCATTATCTTTACCTTGCTCAGGATGCTTGCCACGAGAGTGGCTTGTGATAAAAATGTTTTGGGTTTTGAAACAGGGTCTCACTCTGTTAGAATGTTTAAACGGGGATAATGGTACCTGGCTCACATGTGAACAGTATGTAGCTAAGAACAGTAGGTAGTGAGAACCGATCCAGCCCTTACTTAGCACAACGGTTCCCCACCTTCCTGACGCTGCAACCCTTTAACACAGTTCCTCACACTGTGGTGACCCCCAGCCATAAATATTATTTTTGTTGCTACTTCATAACTGTAATTTTGCTACTGTTATGAATAATAATGTTAATATCTGATAGGCAGATGGTCTTAGGCGACCCCTGTAAAGGGTCGTTCAACTCCCAAGGGTGTCACGACACACAGGTTGAAAACCACTTTAGCAGAATGTGTGGCATGTAGTACATGCTCAGTAAACATGCTGAGCAGTCCATGCGCTAGGCGGACTCTGAAGTAAAACTAGGAGAAAAGTCTCCAATGGTTGTTTGTTAGTTTGTTTTTAAGACAAAGCCTCACTGTAAAGCCCAGTCTGGCTTTGAACTCACAATTACTCACCTGACTCTGCCTCCCAGGAGCTGGGATTAAAGGTGTGTGCCACTTTGCCCAGCCCAAAGATGTTTTCAGCAGTGTCCATATCTTCAAAGCAAGCAGCTGACCTCTCAGCACAGAGCACCCAGAAAGGCACCCTGTAGGCATGGAGCCCCCTAGAGGGCTCAGAAAGGAGCACACCAGCCTTGTGTGGAGAGGTTATCTATCACTTTAAAGCTGGCAAACAATTCCACCCAGCCCAGGTTGACAAGGATCCTTCCGCACAAAGATCTACATGAGCCATGCACTCCATGAGAGGAAGGGAGGAAGGGACCCACACCCACCACTCGTATTCCAAGATGGACCGAGGCGCCAGGAGTCGGGCAGATCCAGAATTTATGTCCATACTAACTGGCATTACCAAGTGCCTTTACCACAGAGCCATCTCCCTGGCCCTGGTGAATCTCCAGGTCTGCTTCTTATTCCCAGGCCAGAGCAACCCTTGGTTGTCAGCACTAGGGCCTGTGTTCAAATCCAAGTTCAACTATTTGCTGTATCAGCGACCTCCGGAGGCACGGAGCCCCTGCACCCAAGGAATGATGACAGGACACCTGACCTGGAACTTCCTACCCCCTGCCAAGGGGCTCAGGAGTTCTGGCTCAAGCATGGCCTGGCTGTGAGACCTGCTAGGTACCCACCAGAGGTTCCAGGACCCCTCCAGCAGCCACCGGTGTGCCCCCTGGAAGCACAGCCAGACAATGTGGCAGAAAAGGCCCTTTGAATGAGGAAGCCTCTGGAAAGGCTTTCTTTAGTCTGTCAATTTTTTCTCTTCTTTACAAACCCTCTGCAAAGGATGCTTGTTAATTGATCTGACTAAAGCTGTGTGAGTTCCCTGCAGCCTCCCTGCAGCTGGATGAAAGTATGTATCATTAACACCTTCCTCAGCTCCTCCCCCTCACCCCAGCAGAGAGGGGGAGAACTGCCCTGGGGGTGCGGCCTGAGCGGGAGGAGAGCTCTCTCCCTCTTCTACTATTTTGGGAATTAATCCCAGAATAGGTAAAGCAAAATAGCATCCTAATTAATATGCAGCCTCTTGGAGACAGCACACTGCTCTGTGTTCTCCTGCAGGGCTGAACCCAGGATTGGCCTCCACCCCACTCCTCCCCGGTCAGGTTTCACCCCTTCCCAACCACTCCACACACAGCTGGCAGGGTCGGTGGGGAGGATTTAGTTTGTCCTGTTTGTGAGGGTGAGGAGGCCTAGGGATCCAGGGACAGAAGGAGGGAGGAGGGCTTAGAACACTCCTTGTTTTATCTGGGGGAGCTCTCTCCAGCCTTGGGCTGATTTGTGCTAACCTGAAGCTGGAGCTTTTCTGAGGCAACGTGTTTCTGTCAAGAGGTGACATCTCCAATTTGCTGGGGGGTAGCCTGCAGAATCACAGTTGAATTCTGAGCTCTTCAGACCCAAGGTCCTTCATCCAAACCTTCTGCCCTGGAAACATCCATCCAGGTTTCTTTACCTATCCTGATCTCAGCTGAAGTATATCTGCGTATCCCAGACCCAGCCAGCTGCTTCTCATTTCTTTAGGGATCCTGAGTCCACAGATGCACCCTCTGCCTCCATCCCCTAAGTCAGCTCAGAATTAGGTTTGCCATTAATTTCCTTGGAAGAGAAAGTCAACAGAGCGGGTGATAGGCAGTGGCTGACAGGGACCCTTCACGGTCCAGATGTCCCAGGCATCTGGAAGGGTGGCAAAGAGAGCCCCTCTCCGCCCTCCCCTGTCTGACTTCACGCCCCATCCTGAATCACAGTCTTCCTAGGGTCTAGCCTGGCCTCCACTGCCAAGTCTCCTTGGTCCTTCTCCTCCTTCTGACGCCCAGACCACAGATGGTAGGGAAGGAAGTCAGCCACCCTCCATCCTGGCTGAACTGCCACTTCTCCCTTGCTGGGTGAGGTCTCCTCCCATCCCTCCCACAGGGTATCTGCACACACACTCACATGTGTGCATACGTGCTCCACCCGAATAATTCTTTTTCACATATTTGCACTTTTCAGTAGGAGCATTGGCAGGTTCACACTTGGAGTCCAAGAAAAAGTCTGCTCTAGGGAAACCACCAACCTTCCTGCGCATGTTTGAAGTAACAGGATCTTTGGATTCGTGGTGATGGAACGAGTCTGCCTTGTGTGCTGTGAGGAGGCAGAGAAGCTGTCAGGTTCATCATTTCCCTTTGGACAGTTGAAACTCATCCAAGGGGCAGGTGGTTTACCCCTTCCTCATGTAGTCTGGGCTCCTCGGGGTTCCCTGTGCAGTGTTGGCTGACCCTGATAGGGTCTTCACACATTAGCTCCAGCCTCCCCAGGACATGGCAGGCCCCTATCCCCTTACGAGTCAACTTCACCTGTCACAGTAGAAGTCCAGGAGAGCAATGAGTGACTGTGGGTGGAGGCTGCTCTGCTCCAGACCTGGGGGTGGAGGTGGCCATGAGAACAAGGAGGGACATTCCTGGGAGCTGCCAAGAAGCTTCCCATTGCTGAGTCAGAAACCAAGACTATTTGATTTCTTTATAGGCCTATCATCTCTTACAGCCCCATGGGGGAGAGGTCACCAGCTAGTCCTCAATACATGTTTTGGTAAAAGGTTTAGGCCAGTTGCAAAGGAGCTATGAAACCCCAAGAAGTCCCACAATTTGAGTACTAAGTTCCACATGGAGACCCTCAGCCCGGCAGCCTCCTCCACAGTGCCCCAGGGAGCAGGTGGGAAGGAGGGTGCTGGGTATGAAGACGCATGCATCTATTCAAGCCATCGGTGATGATACCGAATGAGTGGTGGCCATTTCCTGAAGATCCCCTGACCCTTGCCTGGGGTTGGACAGATGGCACAGCTGTTAAGAGAAATGGCTACTCTTGCAGAGGGACCTGAGCTTTGGTTCAGAACACGCACGCCTCCAGTTTTAATGGATCCGACGTCCTCGTCTGAGCTCTGCATTCATTCTACACACATGGTGCATTCGCACACACACAGTGACACTCTAAAATTAAAGCAAATAAATCTTTAAAAAGAAAAAAATCTCTTTGTCTCTGACAGTCTCTCTCACTCCTCTCTTTCACACACACTCACACACACTAACACAGACTCACACACTCACACATTCACATATACACACACATAGACTCACAGGACTCACACACGACTCACACACACTCACACACACTAACACAGACTCACACACACACTCATGCACACTCTCACATACACTCATACACACACTCACACGGACTCACACACACTCACACACACTCACACAGACTCACACACACTCACACAGACTCACATACACACACACTCACACTCATACACACACTCACACAGACTCACACAGACTCACACACGCTCATACACACTCACGCTGGTTTCTATATAAGCTAATTATACAACCCCATCACTTTTCCTCCCATTAAAAACTAATGATTTTCTTTGTGTAAAGAAGTTACACATTTACAGTAGTCTTAGCGCTTTAAAAAAGAACTCTGTGACTCTTCTTATCAATTTTATTATTGCAACACATTGTTCATATTAATTAACTTTTCCAAGTTGATTCAATTTTGTAGTCACAAAGGGTTTTTAAAGCTCAAGAAAAATGCTTTTTAGAGTCAATAATGCAAAATGAGTGTGTTGGTTTTTGAAGTTATCTAAATTTTCCAGTCAGGTGGTAGCACCGCCATCACCCACACACTGATCTTTTAAGAGTTTGTGTATTTCCTTTTTATCGCTTTAAAAAAATAAGTGTGAAAATATGTGATTTATGCAAATTTGTTATCCTTTTTCTCCCTTGACATAATGAACATTTTACAACAACACTTAAAAATCCTAAGTCTATTTCAGTGGCTCCTTAACATTCATCTTCATATTCTGTGATGATTAGGCAACCCTAACTTGTAGTAGTTAGCCTACTATGTGGGCTCAGCCAGGAAGACAAGGAGGCATATTTCATAACTGCAAACCCTGCCAGACCTCAGCAGAGGGAACCACCATCCTGGCCAGCGCCATACTCACAGTGGGAACCCTGAGCATCTGAGCTCAGGTGTTTTTATTCATTCAGAACTCCTCCAGTGCAGATCATGAGCAATCAAACATCCCCACAGAAATCCAACACCTGCAGACAATACAGAATGCCAAGGCCTAGGCAGCTCCTCGCCCAACAGTGCATAAAAACATTTCAAACATAACTAAAAATAAAACTTCCCCAACATTTCCCATATTCTGCTCCTTCCTTATCACCAGGGCACAGAGATAAACATGTCTGTGTGAACCTTGACCCCAATATGTCTGTTTTTTTCCTGGCAGTTTCTTAGAATAGAGGCTCCTGGGTGAAAGGATGCAGGCTCTACATTTTGAGAGTTTCTTGATACCAGTTGCTAATCTGCCTTCCAAAAAGGGTGGGAGAGTGTAGTGTCCACCATGGTGTCTGCACAGGTCTGCTGGGCAAGCTTTCTGGTTTCTGTGCTTCTTTTGGTGGTCTGAGCGTCCTTCCCCAGCTGTTCTCTAAGTGTGGTGATGGTCTGTCCCCACACTTTCTGAGAGTTTTCAGTAATCCTGCCCATGGTGTAAGCTATGCACCAGTTAGTAGGCATCCTTTCTTGTTACAGCTCTTTAAAGTTTTTTCTATTTGTGTGTGTGTGAGATGTGTGTGTGTGTGTGTGGTGTGTGTGTATGAGTTATATGTGTGTGTGTCGTGAGTGAGTGTGTGAATGTGCATGTGTCTGAGTGTGCGTGAAAGTGTGAGCATATGTGTGCGAATGTGAGTGTGCGTATGTGTGAGTGTGTGTTTATGTATGTATGTGTGTGTGTAAGTATGTAAGTGTAAGTGTAAGTGTGTGTGTGTGTGTGTGTGTGACAAAGTTCCACATATATGTGCAGGACTCAGAGAGGTCAGAAGAGGCACTGGCTTTCCCGACACTGGAGTTACAGACAGATGTGGGTGCTGGGAATCCAACGTGCATCCTGTGCAAGAGCAGCAAGCGCTCCTACCCGCAGAGCCATCCCTAGAGACCCTGTCCACTCCATCTTTGACGTTTCTGTCATTTGCCCTCTGCCTCTTTGGTTTATGAAGCTTTTGGTGAGTGGACAGTAGTTTATTGATCTTTTCCTTTGAAACGAGCCAAACAACAAAGATCAATGCAAAAACAGAAACCAAAGCTTCAGTTAAGGAGATACAACGCAGAGGAAGAAGCAGGCGCTTCATTCTGACTTGTCTGGCATGCCTCTGGAGTCCAGCCACGCCTGCCGCTCTCGTGGACTTTTTCTTCTCAAATAGCTAGGAGTATTTTTATTTTCACACCGATGTGCTGTGCCCGGGTTGTGTTCTGGTTGTGCTAACGCTGACTTGTCACCACTCAAGTGCGGATTTCGTCCCAGTCCCTGCGATAATCCCCCGACAAAGGCAACTTAAGGCTCGTTCTGAGTCCTGAGGGACATCGCCCCTTATGGCCAGGAAAATATAGCACAGGCAGGAAAGGCAGGGTGGCAGGGGTAGGAAGCTGGCTGGTCACATTGCGTCCACACTTTGGAAGCAAAGAGGAATGGGGGCTGGGAGGCTCTAGAGCCTCCTGTCCCACTCCTGGCGACGGTCTCCACAGCCTTCCCAGACAGTGCCATCAGCTGGGACCCAGCGTTCAAGGTGAGCCTATGGGACACTCGCATTCCAACCATGGGGTCTCCGCTCGCAAAATCCTCCGCCTGAGTGTTCCCTCTCCCCCGATTCTCAGGGAGGAATGGTCCAGTTCTGTCTGCATTGCTCCCAACATTTTGCAAAGCTGGCTGTTAGGTGCACGTGCTTCCCAGGGCTCTAGCCTGGGTCTGGGTTCCCTCCAGCTGCTTCTCACCCTTACGACCATCCTACTGACCCTCCTGCCTGATTTGTGATGTCACCTTCTTCCTAATGGGGTCAGATTTGGTGGTGCTGGGGTCTGAAGCCAGGGACTTACATCACACTAGGCAAACGTGCTGTGCTTAACCCATTGCCCGGGTCTTGATATCCGGCCCACCCTTTCTCCCTGGGTTTCAGACCAGCCGCCTCCCAGCAGCCTCCCGGAGAGAGATCCCAACATCATCATTGCAAAGCTGAGCGGTCACCTGCTTTACCAAACTCCTGTGGCTCAGAGGCCTCAGCCTTTATTTTCTTTATTTGGCAGTGCTGGGAATCAAACTCAGTGCCCAACTCACGCCACGTGACCCCTGAGCTATACACTCAGCCCACGGGTACTGTGGGGGCTGCTTTTCTCTCCGGATTCCGGGTTGCTCTTTGCCTCCTGACCTCAGTTCTCCATCGAGGCCGAGAAAGGTCACTGCTGTTTCCTAATTCTTTTCATTGTTTTTCTCTTGGAGAAGAAGCGATGATTTCCAGCTTTTGTATGTCAGATCTAATTTTGTTTTTAAGGTTTTTCAGGAAGTTAAAAAAAAAAAATCTGCATTCAGTTCACTTAGTGATTAAAGGGCTACCAACCATGAAAGAGGTTGGATTTGTAATTAAAGGCTCTCAAAAAAGAAATGTCTGGGCCCAGGCAGGTTCACCCGAGGGCTTTTTACCAAACACGGACTCGTCCTGAAGCTTTGCCCCGGGTTCAGCGCGTCGTCTAAGCGACTTCAGGACGTGACCCTCCTCCGCCGTCACCGTGGCTGAAGTGCGCCCACTCGTACGTCTGTGTCGTTTCGCCTTCAGCACGAACATCAGAGTATTCTAGCCTTGTGCGCGCCTACCTGAACGTTGTCTTCCTCCCCCACCTCTGCTCTTCCCCCACCTCCCCCGCCCAGTGGCTTTGTGGATGGATTTGAAGTGTGAAGACAGAAACAGACAGCACTCTGTACCAACTGCCTTTGAGGGTCGCATGGCATGGCAGACTTCTACCAACGACAAAAGAAACGGAACCAAGACGATAGGGAAGGCCGGCGTGGGCGATGTTGCAGTCCTAGCACAGGACAGGCAGAGGCGAAAGGACTGAGGCTTCAAGGCCGGCTTGTGATACACGGTGAGTTCAAGGACAGTCCCAGATGACTGATTTTTCTAACGCAAAAGAAAATCGAAAACATTTTACACGTTTATTTAGTGGTTGGTGGCGTTTGTGTGTGTGTGTGGGGGGGGTGCCTGTGGCGGGGGTGCCGTGGCGGGTGCCGTGGTGGGGGGTGCCGGTGGGGGGTGCCGTGGGGGGGGCTGCCGTGGGGGGGTGCCGTGGGGCAATGTAGACCTCTTAGGATAACTTGGGGAGTCAGCTCTCTCCTTCCACCCTGCAGGTCCCAGGGACGGGACTGAACATCAGTCATGTTTACCCACTGAGCCATCGCTCTCATTTGGTCACACACCCCCCCCAAGGGTCCCTATGTGGCTGGAGAAGACACTGGGCACTGTGTCAAGGGTGTGGGGTCTATGCCTTATTCCTGAACTACTCACCTCCCTCTCAGCCGCAGTAGAGCAAGGCACGGCTTGGGTTCCGCCTGGAGCAGCCACAGCAGCTTCGTCCTAGGGTAGCTGGAGTCTCTGTGGGTCCCAGGGCGATGCTCTCAGCTCAGTCTGCATGTCCGCCTAGCCCAGGAAATGTTCTCCTGAGTCCCAGGGGAATCAAATGCATGAGGTTGGGGCCAGGTCATGGAATTCTGTAATCTGGGACATCCCGGACGGTTCCAGGGACCATGGAAAGGCTTCCTTTTCTCCTTCTTCTTCTTCTTCTTCTTCTTCTTCTTCTTCTTCTTCTTTCTTCTTCTTCTTCTTCTTCTTCTTCTCCTCCTCTTCTTCTCCTCCTTCTCCTCCTCCTCCTCCACTTCCTCCTCCTCCTCCTCCTCCTTCTTGACATTTTTGTAGAACATTCTCTCTCGTTTCCCTCTCCTGACGAGCAGCATGGATCCTTGCTTGGCTCCATCCACAGCCAAGACCGGGAGCTTGAAAGGCAGATGGGGAAGCTGCTGTTTCTCCCTGGAGCTGGGACCGGCACCTTCCAGAACAGCAGGCTCGGCCCCCACAAAGCAGTCTTTTCTCCTTCAGAAATTTATTTTGTGTGTGTACCTGTTTGCGTGCTTGTATCCGAGCGCGGCATGCACAGAGATATCGGCTGTTGATATTAGGTATTCTCTTCCGTCCCTCCCCAGCTTATTCTATTTTTAAAGATTTGTGTGCATGAGCACTCACCTGCATCTGTGCACCACATGCATGCCGGTGCCCCTGAGAGGCCTGGAGAGGACACTGGGTCCCTGGAACTGCTTACAGATGGCTGTGAGCATTCGTGTGGAGCTGGACTCTTCTGCAAGCACCTCTGAGCTGTCTCTCCAGATCCTCTCCACCTTGTGTTTTTGTTTTGTGTTGTTTCTGAGGCAGGGTCTCTCACCGAATACAGCGCTCTAAACGAGGTAGGCTAGCTGACCAATGAGCTCTAGGCATCTGGATGTCTCTGACCCCATCTCTAGAACCTGCTTTTGTTTGAACACTTTATTGACTGAGCCATCTTCCCAGCCCCAAAAATACCTTTCCTGTCTCTGGTTGGTACCTCCCTGGGCTCTCCCTGACCTGTCCCTGCCCATCTCCAATCTATTTACCCAGTTTTGTCTCCTTTGCCTCCCAGCTCGTGAGCTAGGCATCCTGTTCGTGAGCAGGGCGGCCTTTGCTGAACCAGACCCTCCAGGGTCTCTTGCAACACCTCTGGGAAATCGGGTTTCCCGTCTGATCTAGTGTTGACAGTGCACACTGTTGGCTTTCACCTGCACTCGGTTGACCTTGATCTGTGGAGCAGCTGGTGGTGAGACAGTAGCTGAAGGTCAGCTGACTTCATCACGGAATCGCACTCCCAACAGCTCAGGGAAGCAGGACTGTTGTTTGCCAGATCCATTCCTAGAGGGAACGTTCTTCTGTCTCCGCCCCATGAGGCCTTGGGATGCAGTGCCGACGTGGCTAAGTGCCATGAGATAAGGTGACCAAATTCCACGAAGCCAGATCACCATGTAGAAGGCCCACCTCCCACCTTGTCCAGTGACCACGGGAGCCTGGCTGTCCAGGATGTGAGCGGTCCTCTCTGAGGCTCCTTTACAATCGGCCACCCCGCCACAGAGCAGGGTCCTTTCTGAGTCCCAGGGATAATCGTTCCCGTTTGTAAGTCTTTTTTCTCTTTTTGTCATGGTAGTCTGGTATGTATGTATGTAGTATGGTAGACTACCATAAAGTACTCCATCAGAGGCAAGAGGCAATGGTGTCCTTTGCACAGCCAGAGATGAACTGTGATCCTGTGTATGCGGTGATACAATGTATACAGTTTGTGTAGAAAGAGTTTATGGGTGTGGCCTTCCTCGGTTCAGGGTCAGCTTCCTAGGCACATGACCTGTGCCTGCCTGGACAGCTGGACCACTCTCAGGAGGGCCCGCATTCACCGTCACACTCTGCCGTGGCTCTCTTAGCACTCCTTATGCTATTTGAACAACGGGGGGCGGGGGGGGGGCGGTCCTCATGTCTTCGCTTTGTGCTTGTATGCCATGCTGAGTTTTTTTTTTTTTTGTCCAAGAATGCCCACACTTTCTCCTCCTCTTATGTGCTAGTTATTTGACTTTTTTTCTGTGACCAAACGCTCGACATAGACAGTTTACGGGAAGACAGATTATTCTGGCTACTTCAACCCACCACTGAGGGGAGAGGCATGGCGGACCAGCCTCCATCCATGGCAGCATGAGCATGAGACGGAATTGCCTCCATGGTGGCTAGGAAGCAGAGAGGGCCTGGCTGCAGCTGCGACCCACGTCTGCCAGCTAGGACCCACATCTCAGCAATCCTAAAACATTCCCATGTGGCACCACCCACAGGAGGCCAAGCTCTCAAGACACGATCCTGTGGTGGACAGTGCAGACCCAAATTATAACATACAGAAGACTCGGTGTGGAATGCTAAGTTCACATCATCTTCCTTGAAAAGAATTTCAAACTTTTTACATAATCCCTGCTTTAAAGATGAAGCACCAGGCTTCCATCCGGGCTGACGAAAGCATCTGCTCACTCTACCTACCTACCATCTATCTCTGAAGACTTCCGTTAGCTCTCGCCAAGGGTCCCGAGTGCCCTCACTAGGTTTAGCCCCACTGGGTGATGTCTGTTTGACCTCTCCTCCACTGTTACTGCTCACTACCTGAGAGTATCTCAAAGGAAGTTGTTTAAAATATGGATCAGTTTCTATTCCCACTTAAGTAAAATGTGTTCGGCCTCTCTATTTGGAATGTCATTCAGACAAAGTGTAAACCGGGCCGCCTAGTATTCACGTCCCTCATCTCTTGTCAGCTGCTTCTCACCTTCTGTCTCTGTCAGGGAGCAGGTTTCCTTGATTTTGTCTTCCAGAATACATCTTCAGGCAAGACTCCCTTCAGAATGTTCCCAGAGCCACCATTAGAAGAGAGGTTGGTGGGTCAGGTGACAGCCACCATCAGCAGGAGCTGGCCCAGCAAAGGCCATCTGCACAGGGCCACCAACATCTGCTCCCAGCAAACGCTGCCCCTCTGGATCTTCTATTGTGAAATAAGCTTGCCTTTCCCTCCAGCTGGCTGCAGGGGACTCCAGGGACGATGTGGAAGGGTTGAAGGCTGTGGCAATGTCCCATCAGTACCACTTCTTAAGGCAAATGGATCTACTCACCAGCTCCTCTGCTTGGGTTCCACCTCTAGCTTCTGCTTTGTTAATCTCCAAGCCAGATGCCATCTCTGCTCCTCTACAGTAGGGCTTGTTTGTCTTGTAGTTGAGTTTAACAGAAAGTTCGCAAGGGAAGACACTTGTCTAGAGACAGATGTTTGCTTGTATACAGACTGTGGCCTTCAGGAAGGCGTGCCTTGTTCTGTTCTGCTGTGTTCCATTCTCGAGGGAAGTCTGCGGCATGGACTACCACACTGGCTGGCTGTGCAGTGGCTTTTGAATGCAGAACATCTGCACGCATTCTGAACACACCTGTTCCACCTTGCCAGGGCGGCTTGGCAGCTCTGTAAGATATTGATCAAAACTTGGCTGAACAATGAAGCCATCCATCTGGGTCATGTCTATAATTTTCTGCCCACTGAAACCCATGACGTGCTAGACTAACCCTGTTATTTGTAATCTCTGCCGTTACTACACAGGAAAGAATTAGAAAGAGACTGAGGTTTTTGGGTCGCAGACTCTGCTCTGTGCCTTGGGCTCCATTTCCCTGGGTGAAATTGGGATGGTCTTAGAGGTAGTTCATAGATATACCTGGTCCCTATCTCACGTTATCCATACATACATGTAACCCTTGGGGTGGTACCCACACCTGTGAGGTCTCAAGATGGATGGTAGGAAGAGAGACATCCGTGGTACCCTTCCCGACAGCCGTGCTTCCCCATCTCTGTGGTCAGGATGCGGTCAGGTCCTCCATCCTCTGAGATGAGCTCATCACTCTTCACATCCCAGCCCTGCATCCTGGGCTTCCTCTCACTCTGAGGTCACTGCTACTGTGTACACCCAGGCAGTACCCTGATAGGGGGCTTTTGCTATGCAAACTTCAACAGCTCACATCTGAAAGCAGTCGGTTTCTTCTCCACTGTTTACCAGTAAAAAGAGCTCCATATCCTTAGCGAAGGGATTCTAAGCCGCCCAGCAGATTAAAAAGCCTTTCAGAAGTGTAAGGAGAATACAGGTCCTCACAGGCTGGGGGAGGGGCTCCTGGCCCAGTGAGAATACAGGTCCTTACTGGACAGCTGTCGGGCCCACACTGGGCTCTGCGGCTCCTCTGTTCTTTCCTCCTTGGTTCCCAGTTAGGTCTGATAGCCAAGGCCGCTGCACAGCCTGGGTGCGACACCTGACTTACTTCTGGAACCGCGGGTCAGGAAGGAATGATGACGAGGTGAATGTCAGGGTAGCAGTCAGAGTCACAGGATGTGACGGACTCTCAGATTACAGATCTCACTTCACCAGTCCCGTGATGGTGTCATCTCATCAATGTCAGGCTCCATTCCTCAGCATCACTGTTGGGGTGTGAGGGAACCCTTTCAGGAGCATCACCTTTTGGGGTTATGCACGAGGGGAGGGGCGCAGGGAGCCATGACTGGTTTTGGTAGAATGGCAGCTTCCTGTAGCCTAAGGACTTGCTCCTTCAGAGGCATCCACTCAAACTGGGAGCTTGATTATACTGCAGAAAAGAATTTCAGGAGGACTCAATGGGAAGCAGACCTAAGCTCTGTTATAGCCTGGCTCCGCTTTGTGCTTTTACAAGTTATTTGCAACCTGCTTCCTGGATGACTGAGCAACTTGTATGTAACTTGTTTTTCTGTGGCCTTGTTTAAAGGACGACCTGTTTTTCCTTTATGAACTCATGCTTGACTCATGATTAACCTGTCTCTATGATTGTTTTGAATTATGTTTGCCACAAAACCACAGACTACTCCAGCAACTGCCAGCTCCAGGTGCTCCCTTGGGTTCTGCATCCCTGACAGCTTCAAAGCTGCTAGCCCCAGGTGGTCTAGCCACAGACTGCTCCAACAGGGCCTGCACTTCTCTACCTCTTGATGGTCCTTCAGAGCCTGGACAGCAAGTGCAATAGCTTGCTCTTCCAGCCTTGGTCAACATTCCAACTTTTGGGGGTCCCCAACAACGATGCCTCCATGTCAGCAGGAAGTAGTCATAGACAATCACACCACCCCTTGCTTCTTTTATTATTAATGAAATTCCCGGTGGGAATGCCGGGTCTCGGACTCTCAAACTGCTGGCTGAGACACCTTGTCAAGCTCTTACAGTGCAAGAGTTTTCCTTCTAGTAATCAGTAAACCAGGACAAAAGGGTAAGATAGCAGGGAAGGGAGGGTGTTTGCGTGACTGCTGCTCAGAGGACACCTGGCCAGCATCACTGCTGTGTTAACCGGAGCCCACCTGGCTCCCTGTCTCTCTTAAACTGTTATTTAAAAAACTTTATGATATGAATTTGCTAACTGCATTCCAATGGGCTTTTGAAACCTGCCCGCTTGCTCTGCTTGCCCAGCAAGGAAGTCTGTATAAAAGAAAACAAACCGCTCTAACAGACCACTTCTCCAGAGCAGGGCATGGCCCAGCCATAATTAAACTCAATCTTGCAACATCTGTGTTAATAATAGCCTTGATTCCAACACCGTAAGAGGCTCATGACATAGAAATAGAAATGAAACGTTTCATCCTTTAGGGCAGCAGGGACAGGGCTCCTGAGAGTCTATGTGATTTGTGGTTTATAAAGTTAAAGTGCTCAGAGGATACGTAATTTACAATCAGGTTCAAAGACTGAGCGAAGTTTTCATATTAAAAAAAATATGAGCTGGCTTACTTATTTCTCTCAAAGAATTTTCTCTTGCAAATGACCTGTGGAGCACATTGTTCCAGGGCAGCTTAGAGAGGCTATTGATTCTGGTAACCTCAAAAGTTTCATCCGTTTCAGCCCCAATCAAACATGATCCAGGGTTTAACGTAACTCAGAGGTGTCTGTAGCCAGGCTTGATTTTGTCAGCTGTGTAGAAGTTCTGATTCTATCGGAATTGTGAACCAGTGTTGGGGAAGTTTATTTTTAGTTATGTTTGAAATTGTTTTATGCACTGTTGGGAGAGGGTCTATCCTAGGTCTAGGGCGTTTTGTACTGTCAGCAGGTGTTGGGTTTCTGTGGGGATGTTTAATTGCTAATGATCTGCATGTGCTGTCAGTAGAGCAGCTGGGGGTTCTGAAAGAATAAAACACCTGAGGCAGACACTCGCTCAGGGTTCCACTGCCGATTGAGTATGGCGCTGGCCAGGACTCTGGTTCCGTCTGCTGAGGTCTGGCAGGGCTTGCAGACATGAATATGCCTCCTTGTCCTGTTTGCTAAGCCCCCACAGCTGCCTTACATCTACAAACCATATGAAATGAAACATACAATTCTGACCACAGGTAGCACCAAAGTGAGCTGAACCCAGGGGCCACAGGCAGAAGGATGCTGCAGTCTCTGGAGTCCTGCGAGGCAAGCCAAAGCCACAGGCTCAGAGGGATGCTGCTCTACAGTGAAGCAGAAACGGTGGCTTCCAGACAAGATGCGGACTGCAAACCAGCCCTGCCATCTAAAAGCAGTGCAAAACCCACACTGTGCAAGTACCCACGGCTTGCCGGAAGTGTCCCCGCCCTTCAACATGGGAGCTAAGCCAGGTCTTATGGGACACTAGGAAAGAGTGACTCCCCAAGTCTGGTGCAGGAAGACGTCCTTCCACACAGTGAAGTGAGACCCCACGGGCCCAACCATTCACCCACACAGTAGCGAGAAATGACAACACGAACGCCTGGGGAGCAAAGCAAGGCTCTTCGGCCAAGGGCCCACACTTGGAACAGAGAGGGGCATTTTTACAGCTTTTACCCACAACTCAGGGCTGCGAGGTGAGGAGGAACCCTAAACTCCGGGCCAACGGACAGAGTGAGAGGCAGCTCACAGGCCTTGAAAAATGGAGGGGAGTCCCAGAGTCTCTGTGGGGCACTGGGCTAACGATGAGCGTGTAGAGGTTTCAGTGTTCGGAGTTTCTGAGTTCGGCCAAATGAAGTGTCTGGTAGACATCCTTCACACCCATGGCCTGAGGAAAGCGCCTGTTACAACGCAGGTTCCCAGGCCTCGCCCACCACCTGCTGGACGAGACCCTATCAGGAGCAGCACCTCGGCTGGGTCTGTACCAGCTCTGAGGACTCTCGCTGAAACGCTGTGCCGTGGGAGGGGCCACACAGAGGCCGGCGGCTGTCCCCAGCTCTCCTGTACTCCATCTTCAGAATGCGGCCCTTTCATATTGCCCTGGCTTCTGTCCACGCTATCTCTCCACACGCCCTAGCCTCAGTGGCCCTCGCAAACAAACAAAAGACAGCACAGTCAAGATCTGTTGGGATCTCACAGTCAGCAGAAACGTGTTAAGCTGGTTAGTACCAGGGGAGGGAAAACCTTTAGCCATTGGCGTCTGGCATCCTGGACTCAACGCCCAGTTGTTTTTGTTGCTGTAAAGCT
This sequence comes from Cricetomys ansorgei, assembly GCA_026225945.1. NCBI lineage: Eukaryota > Metazoa > Chordata > Mammalia > Rodentia > Nesomyidae > Cricetomys > Cricetomys ansorgei. The sequence goes on along the minus strand of JAMJFZ010003728.1, from coordinate 149,433 downwards.
GGCACAAGCTCACGATGAACACGTAACACTGCAGTTGTGGGCGCCGTCTCTACCCTGCCACAGCTAACTTCCCACGACCATGGAAGGAGCAGCCTGCTCCCTTGGCTTTTCATACCTGTCTGCACAAGAGTCCAGGACCGGACAATGTGGCCAAGAATGTTCTGCCTTCTCATCTGTCAGCCAACGGGCTCTTTCCTCAAAAATGAATACAGTATTTTGAAAGAAAAAAAGCAGGCCTGGATTATTCTAAATCCTCAGTTAACAGGCACTTCATTGAAATGTTTTAAGCCTTAAGTGAACATGCAAGTCTTTAAGGATTAAAAATGTGCTGTAATAAAACTTATCTAAATCACTTAGAAAAAAATTGATAAGAAAGTTCTTAATTAGCTTAGCTCCCAGATTTAAAATTTAAGTGACTATGAAGTCAGACCATTGCCTGAACCAGACAAATAAGTTTAGCCAGTTCTAAATTAATGTATCATTAAAAAAAAAAAATCTTTTAAGGAGAAATTTTAGGGGGAAAAAACCTGAGAGATGTTGGCAAACATGAGATGAAGAAGAAAGTGGTTGTTTTCTGAGGCAGAGTCTCGTGCAGCCTTGACTGGTCTCAGGCTCACTACATAACTAAGAATGATCCTGAATTTCTGATCCTCCTCCATCTCCTGAGTGCTGGGATTATTGACACAGGATACTGTGTCTGGTCTTATGCAGTGCTGGAGATCAAGACCATGTGAATCATAATATAGAGAAATACGTATTCTAGAGTCAGGGCTCCTTTCAACAAGTTTAGGCAAAGAAAGTAGGCAGGGTGTTAGCACACGCTTGTGATCCCAGCATTTGGGAGGGAGAGGCAGAGGAATCATGAGTTTGAGGCTAGCCTGGGTGACATAACAAGATTCTGTTTCAAAACAACGGAAAGTTTTCTCTGCTTCCAGGTTATGACTTTATAGTTCAAGTTTTAATAACTGCGTACAGTTTCATTCCACACATTGAATCTGACCCTCAGCCTCAATATGGTTTTACACAGCCATACGTCAGCACAGACAGTAAAATCCTATAGTTACTTTATAGTAACCAAGACTTCTTCCCTGTATTTTTATTAAAACATAATGAATATACAAGGCTCCAAAGTTTATATATATAAACAGAAGCGTTCCTCTTTAAAGCTAACCACTGTTAACAAACTCAAGTACATATTTTTCATCCAAAAACTGTCTATACATATCTATGAGCATATGTGTGTTAAGCATAACTTCAGGAAAACTTCAGACACACAGTTCTGTAGGGAGGCACATACTCCTGTGTGCCTGCATGCATATACATGTAGTCTGCATTTTTATGGTCTTCATTTCCATATACCCCCTCACAGATCTACCTCATTTCTAAGTGTATAACAGTCCTGAGTGTGGCTGTTACTGATACAGATGTAGCTTGGTCCCCAGCTGTGGCTGTTTCAGGTCATAGAAGACACAGGGCCTAGGCTAGCAGGTGTAGGGCCAGGGCCCAAGGGTGAGAACTGGCCCTGAGTCCTGACTGGTCGGTGACAGGAGATACGGACAAGCAAGCAGCCCAGCGCTCCAGCCACCCTGAATACTGCCGTGCCTCATCCGCCACGAAGCTGAGGTGCAGTGACCCTCCTGCCAGCTGTCTGTCCCATAATTTGTTCCAGCAACAGGGAAGTTACTACAATGATCATGTGATAGTTGGACCACCGTATTTGGTTCTAGACTTCTAATTTTAGCGCTTAAGGCTTTCCCCCTCTAATCGGGTCACTGGTCGCTCACACTTTACCCCGTGCACAGAGACTGGGCTCAGTTCTAGCTGTCACACGACTGCCCACACTTGCAGCGTTAGGCTCCCTCTCCGTCGGTCTGGACGTGTCGTTCGTAGCTGTCACCGCATCAGCCACTTCTCCGCTACTCTCCGCTAGGGCTCGGTTTCCTGAACTCAGTGCAAGGGCACTGCTGGGACCTCACGGAGCGGTTTAACCAAGGGCACATGCGATAAAAGACGTTCCCAGAGAGTTCTGACATTGTGAGAGGGGCCTACAATGGAGAGAACAGGAACCATCCAGGGGCCTGTGTGGACACAGCAAAGCTGTTTGGCAGTCATGATGCTGGCACAACGCGCAGCAGCCACCCCTCAGAACATCAGTGTTCACGGGACAGTCACTGGACCATGGTCCCGTCACAGGGCCAAGTCAGAGTCAAGAAAACACACAGCTGCCCCACTGGTGCTAGCTCTGTCAAGTTTATTCTGTAAAAGAAGTCAAAGATCCAGTACAGTTAAGAAACCTTTATAAGGAAAAACATTCATTAAACATTGTATTCTCAAGAATTCTCAGATTATAAACTCCGCTTCAGTCTTTACAAAATCACATATACCAAGGAAATGTTTATTTTTCAGGAGCAGCACGACACATTTCCAATAAGGCAAAGCCAGTCTGTAGGAAAGTCAGTTTCACTGGACATTTGGATGGGTCTGATTCTTGTGCAGAAACTTCCTTCTCCAGCTAGCAAAGACTGGCTGAGACTGGTAAATGTCAAACATAAGTACTGCCCAAATTTTGTACCACTCCCAAGCTTGAATTTGGCCATCCAAAACACTAACTACAAAGAACTTAAGGTAGAGAAAGTGAGTGCTTCTGGTCTCATGTTGGCTTCTTGTACTAACTAGGTCATTAAGCAAGTCTGATAACGGGTCACTGGGTAGCTGCTTGCCCTGCTTCAGTATAAGTAAGGATATTGAAAACAGAACAGTCACTCTTTCTGTCAGTCAATTAACTGTGATATAATCTTATATTTCCCCCCAAAAATCCTAATTAACTACTAAAACTGCAATAGCTCAAATCATCAAGTCATGATTTGCACTGGCCCAGTTCTTTTTATCTGCGTGATCCGCTTTTCTCCTGGACAAACAATGTTGGTAACAATCTTCTTTTTCTCTGTATGGTGTGTGTGTGGGGGGGTAGAGGGTGTGGGTGAGGGTCAAATGTGGGGTAGGGGTGGAGGGGAAGGAGGATAGTGGGTTGGGTAGGTGGGGTGGGGTGGGAGACGGGCGAGGGGGTGGGGGTTGGGGGAGCTTTCTTAGCATCTAGCTACTGCATGGAGCTTTTCCAGAGTTTCAAAGTTTCCCTCATTTTAAAACTATGAGAAAGGTTTAAATTCAATGGTGGTTTCTGCCAAACAGTGCAAACAACATTATAGGTTTTCTTTTGTAATAATTTTACTTCAAGTATATAAATGATTAGATTTACATAATATTCAGTAAAAAATAAACACAAGTTCTCGCTCACTTCTGGTGCCATGAGACACAACAGCACCACCTTTTTAAAAATTTTAGTGGTAAAAATGTAATCCAGTTTAAGCACCATAAATGTTAGTTGTTCAAGAAAGCACAGCATGACCTGGTTTACTGGGAGGTAACAGTATTAATAACCCTGTGAGAGAGGAAACCTGTTCACTTGCTATATCCTGGTTCCTGGAAAAGAACAGCATCATGGGAAGGGAAAGGACAGACCTTGGCTTCTCAGTTCTTAGTCACTGAGTATATAATAATGTTTTCATAAAATCCTAGAGCTAGGTCACACATAGAAGGTTCCAGGACTGTGCTGCTGCAAGCACTCGAAGTGCTAAACGTGGCTGTGCAGCCTTAACCACAAAACAGGAAACCAGAAGAGTTAAGGCTAGTGATCGTCTCCCATCTTTTTAATCAAAACTTATCCTTGCACTCCATTTCAAAATGAAATATTCTAAACTCCATTTCAAAAATGAAGTATCCTAAACTAAAGATTCTTTACATAAAAATACTTGGTTACCTATGTTAGTTGTTAGAGTAAATACAGGCAAAGAAAATAAAGAGCACCTTCACAGCATTTAATGTAACAAGACCCAGAAACTGCTTACCCCACTTGGCATAGAGACTGCAATATGAAAAGCACCTAACTAGCAAAGTTAGGTAAAAATAAAAAAATCTCAGCTGAAAAATCACAATTTTTCAGTACACCAGGACAAATAACCTTTATTTAAGGCGACTATTAAATCGGGAGACTCTTGTGTATGAGAAAAGAAAGCCATTCTTCTAGAAGGCACTAGTCGGTTAAATGTGGAGGTGACGTCATTAGACCCCGGAGTCCCGTCCAGGAGACTGCTGGCTCTGGGTTACTCCGAGCTCCTCCTGAGGCTGTAGGGTATTGCTCAAGAACGGTGCCAGGCACAGGCGCTCCCACGGTTCAGAGTGCTCAGTCCACTGTGTGGCAGATCTCCTTGACTTTCTGGTTGAACTCTTCTGGCTGATCTGCGTACACATAATGCCCTGCCCCAAGGATAGCCTGGGAAGGAAGAACCACCACAGCCAGTGAGTGAAAGCAGGACTAAAACACAGCCATAGCTAAGCAATAACGCTCAGAAACCAAAAGCCACTGCGTTCTTAAAAAGATAATTGAGACTCATCCGCAAACTCCCGAGGATTTCCATCAAGAACAAGAAAATCTGAATCTTAATTCCATCACGTAAGAGCCAACACAAATACACTCTAAACTGACAGGCTAACAGGAGCCAAAAAACCCAAACAAACTGCGTGTGCCGCCCTGGGAGGTGGTGTGGGCACACGTGATAATGGTGTTTCCACAAAGACTGTGCCGGTCCCCAGAAAGGTGATTCACTACTGGAACATGAACTGTGCCTGGCTCTAACCCCACCCATGTCCCTGTGGGTGTCAGGTCCCTGGATGAGACTATGATGGAGCCCAGAGGAAACTCTGGGGAGCCCCACACTCACTATTGTCTTCACGTACGACTTGGGCCGCAGTGACTGGATGCTGGTGCCAGAGTTGCCATCGATGCAGGATCGAGCGCCGAAGATCACGGAAACTGGAATGTCAGGGTGCAGGTCACCTATCCGCAGCAGCATGGGCCGCTTTGCCCACCCATAAGGAATCGTCATGTTTTTGAAAGCTGTTTCTCCACTGTAGAGAGAAGGAAAGAAGCACATTGCATGGCCTCAGGAATGAGTCTGCACTGCAGTCTCACCTGTTAAAACATACGCATTTGGCTTTTGCAGCATTTAAGAAAGATCTGTTTCTTTAAACTTTTAAACAATTTACTGGATAGTGTAGGGGAATCCATACGTCGCAGCTATTAGATAAACCAGGCTGTAGTATGATGTAGCTAATTCAATGTTCCCTTCTAATCCAAAGTAAGAAACTGAAGCTGGGAGTAACGCATGCTCTGCAGAAGTCCCTAGAAACTGTTGAACAAGTAGACAAAGACAGATCTAAGTGACCGCCAGCCCGTTACAAAACCCGCCATCTCTCAGGATCTGCAGTCTCCAACTCCTCTACTCCTGGTGGAGAACCTTCCCTACTTTAACAGACTGCTGCTGTGGCCCCACCTACCAATGGTTTTGAGGGACTAATCTGCCCACAGGCACAGGCACAGGCACAGGCACAGGGGGAGGCTGTGTGTGCATCCTGGTCTTGTCCTGCTCCGCCTCACAAGAGGCAGTTCTGGAGCGCATTACAGCGCCATCCCTGGCCTATGTATTAGGATCTGTGAGGGGTGCAGCCTAGAACTGCTGAGTCAGAGCCTTAAACTAGGCTCAGGAGTTAGTAGGCTTGCTTGTATCCCAGGCTAAGCAAAAATGTCCCTGAACTATAGGCCCCACACCCAGCAGGGATCACACTGCTAATGCACAACAGACACAGGATCTGAAGCTCCCTTCTTGAGGCCCCTCCTGGGAACTTGAGGCCTTTGCCCTCCCAGTGCCCCCGTCTGCAGACTGCTTCCTACTACTGCCTTGAGCCTGGTACACAAAGCCCTGCACCTGTTTGAGTGTCCTGAAGACAAGCAGACTGCCGTCCCACCGGCCTTTCTCGGCCCTCACCCACTGAAGCTGTTTCTCACATTGACGCGCAGATGTTACGAGCTGCTCAGTAAGGAGGGTGGTGGCTCTGCCAGGTGATCTGAAAATGCTGTACAGCCTTTCTCACACACACGCCAGCAAGGTTCTAGAAGCACCTCTGCACAGACTTCCTCCTCAGCTGTAGAGCTCTCAACTTACGTCTTCCGGAGATTTCTAAACCTAAGCTGTCCTCAGATCAGCCATGCACGTGGAGGGGAAGAAAGCCCATCATTTTGTAATGCTCATCCTAACAATGTTTACACAATGGTCATTTTATAGAGAATTATGTAGCAGAAATGTGTGTTTTAAAAATGTATTTAACTGCCAAAAACACGTATTTACGAAAAGTAAAGTTTGAAGCAGCAGCAGTACATTTAGAATCACAGCTTGTTAGACACAGCGGGGCAGCTGCACTTAGGGACCCACAGTGGTTGTGACGATATGCACAAGGCCTGCTTAACAAGGTAAAATCCCAACACAGGAGGGGAGGAGGCCATGAACTCTGCCCCCGGCTAAGGAGCCGCAGGCAACTGACAGCTGCCGGGGAGGGAGAGCCAGTAGTCTTCAGGGGTGTGGGCCCTGGTAGGTAGCCACCATCTGGTGGAAGGTCGCACACCAAGGATATGTGAGTAGCACCAACTGAATTTGATGGGTTAAACAGCCAAGAAGAGGACACAAAGCGGGAAGTGGGAGGCCCTGGGGACCAACTCAACCATCGCTTTACCTTGGGGCCTGCACGTTACAGTGGTAGATGTACTCTGTCACTGTGTCGTCAGCAAACATACAGGAGTACTTCCGTTTGAAGTCAGGCCTTAAACGCTGCACCAGACTTAACCCTATTGGCAGAAAAGAAGAACACATCTTCTGAGTTACGACTAACTCACAGAAGAAAAACAAGTGTGTACTTGTGCAGTAAGTGCCATGCACAGACATCTATGAGCACACCTGGAAGCTGCTCTCAAGCTCCCAGAGGACTGATGAAAGCAGGAACTGAAGGGCTTCTACACTGACTTACAGGAGAAGCTCAAAGCATGTTAATTTCCTAGGACTTGGACTTGTAGAATAAAAATCCTAAGTGAGATCACTGAATAGAACAGACTATACATAAAATCACCTACTGACTTGTGTTCATTTCCCTTCATAATAACAATATGTTAGAGTCTAAATAAGCAAACTGGAGATTTACACACACACACACACACACACAATTTTCTTCTCTATGAGAAAATAAACTCAGAACTTCTGTTTGGGACACTCAGCTATTCCCTCCTGAGTCGCAGCTGACAGCACCAGGCCTCGGGACCCAGGAAGAAGAGCAGAGGCCTCATGTTGGCACAGTTGTTTGTTCTGGGCTTCAGCACTGGCTGCTTTCTGCTGGACCACTCACTGCCCATTCTTTAGCAGAGGCTCCTTCCTTGCTCGGCTCTTTCGCACCTCTAGAGGAGCATACAACCTAACAAGGGGTGGAGGACTTCACTGCTCTCAGGCCTGTGTCCTCCATCCCCCATCTCTGCCTGCTTTGAACCCTGAACATCCCTCACAGGCCCATGTTCTAAACTTCTACAGCTGGTGGCACTAATTTGGGGGGCTCTAGGGAACTGAGGAGGAAGACCTAAGCTGATGGAAGTAGGCCCCTAGAAGGTGCTTCCTGGTCTGCGAGGGTGTGCACAGCCTCCACACCGCCATGCCGTCCCAGCTGCGATGATCTGAATTAGTGAAAGCCCCTGAACTGAATGAATAAAAATCCCCTGCCCTCCGTTTCGGTCAAGTACCTGGTTGGTGATGTGGAGTTCACTAATTCAGCCTCCTAATTTCTTTTCACGTTTCCCTTTCCTATTGCTATTTGTAGCCTGCGAGGCAGTACAATCTGCTCACATTTCATTAGTCTCCAAGGGACTTACCAAAGGATGGCTAGCTATCCAGAAGTGGTTTTCAAGGGGACTGAAGACTAAGGGGGGGGATTCTATCTGAAGGAGCCCTGGGGCAGTGTGACCTGCTCACCAGTTTAACCCTGTGGCCTCTATGACTCCCTGACCCACTGTTGCCTCAATAGGACAAGGAGGGTTCCAGGACTGGAAAGGAGGGGACAGAATCTAGTCCTCACTCCACACCCTTACCTACCTTTCCACAGCCCTCTCCTTTTCCTTGAACAGAATGCACTTTTTATATACTGATGGGGCAGCAATGGCCAAGGAAGGCTATCTCCCCTGAGCTCTGGGGAGGAAACTGCCATCAGGAACAGACAGTTAACCCTTTCCTAGTCAAAGAACTAGTGGTGGGTAAGAGAAAAGGGATGGTCTGCTGGAGCCGTCTTCATGGACACACACCACCTCTAGAGAGCTTTTCCTCGCTTTCCCCTTCGTTACAGATGCTGCTTTGTGAGACGAGACTCATGTCATGGAATCACAAGATAATAACTGGGAGGAGGGACAGAATCCCAGACATAAGGGGCTGGAGAAATGATTCAGCAATAAAAGCACTGGCTTGCCTTCCAAAGGACCTGAGGTTCAGCCCTCAGCACCCACATGGTGGCTCACAACCGTCTGTAACTCCAGTTGCAGGGAACCCGATGCTCTTTCTGGCCTCCTAGGGCACCAGGCACACACATGGAATATAGACATATGGCAACACCCACACACATAAAAAAATTTAAAGAATGTTGAAAGGATCACAGACATAGCCCAGGATGGTGGTGTGCACCTTTAATCCTACCACTCAGAAGACAGAGACAGGATCTCTGAGAGTTTGAGGTCAGCCTAATCGACATCTTGGGTTCCAGGCCAGTTGGGGCTACAAAGTGAGACCCTGCCTCACGCTAAGAATTATCATCATCAGAGGCACAGAAACAAGCACCATAACAACATCACTAAAGAAGCTACTAGAAAGTGCTAGAGCCACCCACCCCAGAGTACTTGTTAGGGAATTAATAAAAGGCCTCGTGGTTGAAGCCATTTATCAGATATTCAGTTATTTATTGCCAAAGCACTCCCAACTTATATGAGTTGTAAGGGGGAAAGCAGAGGCCCAGATCATCATCTTCTGAGTCAGCAAGGGAAGGAAATTCCTGTGGCTGTGGGTTAAGACACTGGAGCTGAGAATCTAAATGCTAACACTCAAATAAACAAGTACTTAGAGTAGATAACCAGGAGTCCCCAGTGTTCCTGCGAAGGATGGTTTTATCACTCCACACTGACGAGGAGAGGAGAGATCTGAGTACGGATGCTGGTCAGCTTCATGAGCAATCACTTAGGTTCATGATCTACTGCTTAACAGCATCACAGTCAAGTGCTCCCAAGTGATCCCAGAGGCCAGCACCTTCGCTCCGGCTGGTACCCTAGCTGCAGACTTCTCAGACACTGTACTTCTTAGGTGTTTCAGGATGCCCAGATGACTTACCTCATCCCCAGCATTTCCCTCTCTCTGCTTTGCTAATTACTTACAATGTTTGCAATATAAAAGGTCCCGCTCAAGGACAGTGATTGGCTTTATCTGGTTATTACTCAGTCTGACACTTAATAAGGAGAGTCAGGAAAAGGAAGAGCTCTGATTTGTTCATGACTGACCAACAATGGTGATCAGTAAACACAGATGGTCCCCCATTTATGATGCTTAACTTAGGACAGTAGAGAAGCAACAGATGTTCAGTAAGAATCTTGTTTTAGACCTGGATGGTCTCCTGAGCTGACTGTGGTGATAAGAAGAACAGTGAGCCACCTGAGCAGTGGCACAGGGCTCTGCAGTTTACTGTGTGCCGTTCCACCATGTTAGCAGGTACTCTGAGCAGGCGATGGCTTTAATGGGTGCAGCCCTGTCCTAGGTGCAGGAAGCTCGCACTCCTCTGCAGCTCGCTGCTCTTTCCCAGGACATGGACACTCACCAAAAGGTCCGGCAATCCTGAGGCCAGCCAAGGGATTAAAGGGAGTCAACGCGGCTCCCAGGGCTCTGATCCAAACTGGGATTGGTCTCTCTTGATCAGCAATATCTGGTCGCTCAGGAAAACCCCAAGGCTCTACTAAAATGAGGTGACTAACCCTGTAGAGGAAGAACAGATGAAAGTTCATTTGGTAGATCCACCCTTTGACTGTGAAGAGCTAACAATGAACAGACTCGAGTAGACTGAACCACCGAGAAGAGAGGACTAGTTGTTGGCTAGGTGACATCATGCTTTACACAGTGAAATTCACTGTGTCGCCCTTAAGGCTTGGAAGGACTTGAGGGTTTAGGAAGGCTTTGCTTATATATAAATACGGGTAGCAAAAGACACAGGAAAGCAGAACGTAGTAAGAGGAGCATGTCTATTTACTATGACATCACGATACACTAGCCATGCAACCGTCTTCCTAACCCATTCCCAAACAGCTCCACTAGCCAACTTTTCATTCCAATTTCATATAAACAGCCTCATCACACCATTAATAGGTGTAATTCTGTCTTATGAAACTTGTCCTGATTAAACAACAAAAAAACAAAACTATGACTTGCTACCATGTGACTGGAGTGATTTATTTATCGTAACACTCTTCACAGTACAGCCCCACACAAGTGACACAAGAGCACTTTCAACTGTAACCAAAGCAGTGACCAATATCGGGTAAGACCCCAGAATGAGACAGCAGTGTGTCTGACAGCTTCCCCAGTCACAGTGAAACAGTGGCCAAGCAGCTGAGAACTGTCCACATGGTCTTATTCCTTGCGTAAAAATCTGCTTCATTACTTGTCGGCACACGTAGAGATGAGTAACAATTCTCTGCAGTTTTTCCAAATAGAAAGCTTTGGAATGCTGTCCCAGAGAACAGAGCTCAGGAGCATGGAAAAAACTCAGTCTAACCTCTCCTCACAGGTGGACAGAAGCTGAGACACACAGCGGACAGGCAGCAGCACGCAGTGGTCACTAATGCAGAACAAGGCTGAACCTCATTCCCCATTCCAGTGTGTTCGCAGGTGACAACAGCCACCAGGGAGGCTTTCATTCCTCAAAGTATCCACAGCAATGGTAAATGGTGAATTCCAGCTTACCAACCCTCAGCCACAGTGAATGACCATCTGTGGAAAACAACTATGGACTGGGAGGGAGTCATGTGGTAAATGACAGCTGTGCATACTTAGGGTGTTTCCAAGCCTATATTTAAAAATATAAAAATTTTTAAATAGTGTATGAGAAAAAATTTGGAAACACATTTTTTTTCCTAAAAAAAAAAAAAAAAAAGGCAGACTCCTTTAAATTCAGGGACATGCCAGAGGTAGAAACAGAATTAATGGGATGAGCACCTTACTGGAAGGAAGCAGCTAGCAGTGCTCACTACTGACATGCCTCCTAAACAAGGAAACTCTCTATTTAAATCCCCACTGTGCTTGAGGGAAGAAAATCTCGCCTTCCTCTAGGTAAGTGACTTGTTTTCACGTGACTTGCTTAATACAATTTTCAAAATACCATTCCTCTAGAAAGCATCTGCTTAATACATTGTGCATATATAAACTAGGGTGAAGAACCTCTGTTGTTCAAGCCTGTCTCTGGGACCAGAGTGGTGACAGTGGCCGATGCTCAGTCTGTTTGCGGGTCTGGTCCTGGTTCTCAGTAACAAGGTCCAAATGTTCTATGGTACCATCTTAGTCTGGTATGGAGTGTCACAACCCCAAGATGGCACTGAATCATACTGCTGCTTGTTATGTTAAAACTTCAGAAGACATTACAAAGGGTCAAAAGCCAGTGTGCTTTATTTTCAATAAAATGTATTAATAATTGAAAAATACAACAAACATGAACATTTTCCCACACACATGCATAAATTCTTACCAACACTTATACCAAAGAAGTTTGAGAATAAATTTTTAAAGCCTCCACCATCAGAAATGTAGTTAGTCTGCAGCCACTTTAGCTACATGTAAAAGACCTCACAAAATAATTTGCTTCTCACTGCAAGCCTTTTGAACACAACAGACCACACAAAGCACTGCACTTGGTGCTACCATGGTAAGTACCCAGTAGGTGAAACTACCAGAGCATAATCTGCCCCACAGGGGACACACTGAAGGATTTTATCTGTCTGTCTATCCATCCATCCATCTATCCATCCATCCATCCATCTATCTATCCAGAGATGCTATGCAGCCTAGAACAGAATTTCTAGTGCTCTTCCTGCGTCTCTGCCTCCTGAGGGCTAAGATTACAGACATGAGGCACTACACTGGGCCCACCCTGACAGGATAGTCAGCTCACAGGTGGAGTTAGGAATGAGTAGTAAGAAGACAGCATACCTGAGCCATCCTATCAGGCATCTTTCTGGAGAACTAGAGAGCAATTAAACTACAGGAAAAAGCCAAGAACCAGAAGAGCAGGAATAAGAGGACAGCCCATCAATTTTGAAATAAAAAGGCATTCCTCTCCATGATAGTCACAACAGTTTGCTTGAGTCTGCAGCACATAAACACTTATACCTTTAAGTGCAAAGCAATGAGTCATATCTGCACTAACATACTAGGATGAGACAGTGTTCTGTCTAATGAGCAGATGACTATATACACTTGACTTCTGTAAGATCCAATCAGCTGCCAGCTAGAATGATTCAACCAGAACAATCAACCCCAGAACTAAAATGCACCAGGAAATCTACAGGGCCTCCTCAAAACAAGGAAAGGAACAGGAAGATGATCAGAAAGAATTCCAGTCCACACAAAGGAGCATTCTCCAGCTAGAGGTAGCCCCTGGCATTTCCTGTTGTTGCCTACCACTGGGGAGAAAGGAAGGACCTGAAACCACCAAAGCACTTCCAGTTCCAGATCAAGTGCAAGAGCTTTTCTTCTTAAGATGAGCCAGAAGGCTGCTCAGCCCAGGACCGCATGGTCAGGAAATAGTCAGGCAAGGGCAATGGGAACTATTCAAGATATTATCCAAAAGACTGTTTTTAGTGGAGACAAGTTGTAATCTGCTCTGTTCTAACAGATGATGGATCTCTTGGCTAGTTCCTTTCTAGTGTTTTTTGAGACATGATCTCACTGTGTGCTCCAGTCTTCCCGGCCTCTGTCCCCCAGGTGCTGGGACTGCAGGTTTGTACCACAGTACATGGCGTGTGGACCGTCTTCTAAGTCTCTACCATTATCTTTTTCTTAGTGTATAGAAATTCCTGTGTTACAGGCGTTTCTTTGCAAAGGAGGGAAATATGAACAATTGAGAGGAAGGGGCAGTACGACACAACCGGGCATACATCTGACATACCAACAAAGCATGGTGAGTTTTGAGGCATTCCTTCAGTTATCTAGGAAAAATGAGCTGTGTCTCAAAACCAAAGTTTATAGAGTGCACAGAGCTCAGGTGTCTCTTCAGACATTTTCTTCTTAAAGAAGAATTAAAAAAAATACAAAACACAGTCACTAAATATCAGTAAACAATCAATCTCCTGGAAAACTCTATTGAAACATTTCATTCATCATCAATATTTCAATGAAAGACTCGTGAGGAATCAAATACATATACACAGCCTGTAGCAGCTGGCCGAGTGTGGGGACACAGGACACAGCCTGTAGCAGCTGGCCAAGTGTGGGGACACAGGACACAGCCTATCAGCTGGCCGAGTGTGGGGACACAGGACACAGCCTGTAGCAGCTGGCCAAGTGTGGGGACACAGGACACAGCCTATCAGCTGGCCAAGTGTGGGGGCACAGGAACACAGGCACAGGTACGGCTGTAAAGTGGCTAGAAGGACTTAGAAATGCACCACCTAGACTGATAACGCACCAAAACTGAACAAAACTAAACCCACTTGTTTTTTCTAAGAATCCCTCTTACACAGGCACATTAAACTAGGGATTTTCACTCTTCTCAAACTGTCCCTAAAATAAAGAATGGGAGAATGAGGGTGCCATATAAGACCTGGATAGAACAGGTGGACTGGGTCACTCAACCCCCAAATATTGAAATGCTGTTTTCACGGTTACACCAGGTTTTACTCAAAAAATTTTAATTACATTCTTTTACTTAAAATGTTTTAAAAAGATTATATTTGTCACACATAAAAATTCAAAGAAAAGAACAAAATAAAGCTGGGAGAAAGAAAGAATATCGGAATACCCTAGTTTCTGTGGTCTCCAGATCACTTCCTCCCTGACCCTTGTCCTCAGCCCTCATCTTTAAAACTCAGATTCATCTTAGTGTCATGAGCACAGAATACAAAGTCTATTCGGACTGAGAGACTAGAATTCAGACTGTCTGGTGCCAGCTAGCTTCGCTGGTCCTGACTCCAGCCCGACAGCCAGAAACACCACATGCCAAACTCCACTCGCCACGAGGCTTCCCGTGTCCATACTTGTGGTTATCATGACTGGGATATCTGAAAGCCCACTGTCATGTCGGAATTCACCTCTGCAACAAGCTTTATGAAGTAAAAAATGGGAGTTTAGAAAAAATACGATTAAGCCAGGCATGGTGGCACACACCTTTGATCCCAGAACGCAGGAGGCAGAGGCAGGAGGATCTCTGAGTTCAAGCCAGCTTGGTTTATGCAGCTAGCTCCAGGGCAGCCAGAGTATATAGACCCCATCTCAAAACCAAACCAAACCCAAACAAAATAAAGTTAGAAAGAAAAAGAAAAGAACAAAAGAATACAGTCTTGAGTTTCAATACTGTGGAATACAATCCTTTTGATAGTAAGAAGAGGGATTTAGACACACTGCCCAGACTACGCATCCCTGCACCCGCTTGTGACCGATACCTGGTGTTCTCAGCGCCTATAGAGCTCTAGCTGTATCTCCAGCATTATATGAACACTCAACACAGTTTCTGAACGCAGTCAGCTCTGGGGGATCAGCTGTGCTATTCTCTCCTACAGATGTTTTCTAAGCATTCTTCAAGTTCTACTTCTCAGAGCACTTCACTGCTACAAATGAAAATTTCACAACTCCCCTAATCATCAGCCAGCCATCCTGGGTTAAGAGTTTACAATATAGAGCTTGAGGACCACAGTCGAGCCCAGAGTTCTGTGTTACATCTCCAGAGAGGCCGTAACACACACAATGACAGCTGATTAAAAAACAAAGACAGCTCTGCTGTCTCAACTGTGTCCTTCGCGTCTGTCTTAAAATGCCCACGAAGAAAAGACAGTATGGTGGGTTTTGTTGTTCTTCAAGAACGGGTCTTCTGGTTGACAAGACTACCCTGTCAAGCACATAAGGAACTTTGAATCCACTGGAAAACTAGGTACAAAGGCTGGTCTGCGTACCAAATCCGTGGAGAGGAGCCATGGCAGAGGCAAACCACAGTAGAGTGGACACGGCACCACCTGCCCGATGCTGTGCAGACTACACGCCTGCAGCTATGCACCAGGGTGGCCACGTGACCACCCCATGCTTCACCCACAATCCTCAGCGTCCACCATCTCTGTAGTTCTACATCTAAAGCACAGTCCAGTGGAAAAATCCACCGGCAACACAAAAACACTGATAGTCTTCTCTTCTGTACAAAGGAGGCTCAAAACAGACCTGATTTTTTCTTTTATTTCCTTTGGACTTAAACGTGACTTCTGCTAGAACAGCACAATCATAGGAAACAGTACAAAAATAGGTTCTAAAGTGAAACATCCACTAATCCAAGGACTGAAAAACAGATCTGGCTGAACATGGTAGGGTAAGTCTACAGTCCTACCACTCAGGGAGAAAGAGGCATGAGGTTGAAGTTTGAGTCAGTATGGGCTACATAGTACAGAGCTCAGCCTAGTATCCAGCAAGATCTCGTCTCAAAAATAATTATTTTTAAAAGCTCTGTAGTAAAAAAGTTTAGAGAATGATACAGCCAAAACCATGAAGATGCGCTATGCAGGAAACTGGAGTTCAGGGCTTGCAGTTTGCTCAGTCACAGAGATTTAGCCTACTTCTCATTATAACCTACTATCATTTAGCAAAACGTCTGGAAAAGCCTGCTAGACTCAAAGGTTTAACTGTAATAATAATAATAATAAGCAATTACACCATGTCACTTCTCCTGGCTTACAGTCACACACTAGGCCAGGCACAGTGGTGCATGCTTTTACTCCCAGCACTAGGGGCACAGCGTCAGGTCCCTGGTGATCACTGTGAGTTGGAGGCCATCCTGGTCTACATAGTGAGTTCCAGGCCAGTCAGAGCTACACAGTGAGTCCTGTTTCAGAAGAAATATACACTAGATTTGAATAATTATGAAAAACAAACACAGTATCTCTTGTCAAGCTTTCCAACAGGAAATCCTGACTTCATCCTTTTAGCTCTGACACTGGGTACCAGTTGTGGTCATTTGTCTCTAGGGTCTTTTAGGAGAATGTCTATCTTATAAAGGCCCATCAGCAACTACCAAGAATGGGAACCAGAGACTAACACTTGGGTGCTGGCTGTGATCCTCTCCTCTACTGCTGACTTACCTTGATGGGTACTTCAGAGAGTAAGCAGCAGCCAAGAACCCTCCCAGGTTGTGTCCAAGCAAGATCATTTTGTCCAATCCAAGTGCACACCTCCACTCTTCAATGGATTCTACAAACTGATTCTCCACTTCCTCTGCATCACCATCAAACCTGGGTCTACTACTTCTTCCAAAGCCCAACAGGTCGAAGGCATAGACAGGCCTGTCAGTGCTGAGATCTTCAAAGTTCAGGGCCCAAAGTCCAAGACCTCCTCCAAAACCATGAAGGAGGACCAGCGGTGTCTTATTAGAGATGTCATGAGAGAACATCAGTGTCCATACCCTGTTCCCGTTAGAGATGCGAACAGGCTCTTTCTTGTAATTGCAGGGGACACCTGGGGAAAACAGAGGGCACGCTGCTCAGTCTCACTGCTTCTCAGAGAAAACACAATGAGTAGCCAGCCATATTATTTCAGCTTCTACTCTCTCAACCCTAAAGGAGTGTAGACCTGATTGAAGCAAGCAAATCTAAATGACCATGTTGTGTAACTACATGAGAAGACTCCCCTTAGACAAGCCTCAAGCATCTGTGGCCAAAGTCTTTGGCAAGTCATGTGACCTCCTGACTTCTTTCCCTCCAGCACACTGAGGGTATTACACACTTAGAACTGGGGAAGAAGCTGGTGGTCACTGAACCCATTATTTAAGCTCTCTAGCTTTGGAGACAATAACAAAAGAATGCCATCTTGAATTTGCAGAGCACTTGGTAGATTAGCATTTGAGACTGAAGTCAGACTTGAAAGGAACTTGGGGAAAAGTTAATCATAGTTACACTAAACACATACCTGGCCAGTCCATTCATTTTAAAGCTTAGTAGAAAAGAGGTGATCTCAGAGCTTGACAAGAATGCCTCATCATGAGGCAGCCTGAGTTCAAGCAATTGCCCAGAAGATAAAACAATACAGTTTTGTAAATCAAAACACTTATGTTCAAAAGGCCAAAAAACTAAACACCTTAAACCCCTCAAATTGACCAAAGATAAAACTAAAGTTAATTTAAATTAAATCATCAATGGAATAGCTACACTCTAGGAACGTTCCTGTCATCTGTGCACAGACACGTGCAATAGACAAAACACGGACAGTCACGTTTCTGTTCAAAGGTCTAACCTGAGGCTTTGTGCTCACAGTGGCAGCAGAAGGGCAGCACTCATTTGGAGTTTTAATAGATGCCCTGCCCTTAATTGGAAAGAAATGCCCTCATTTAGAAAAGAAGGTGATCCGGAATTAGCACCAAGCCAAATCACTTTAGCATTTTGAACACAGGCCTGAGAATTCCCATAAAAATTATTTGTAACATCTAGTAAACAGTTCATCCCAATGTTAAGTCACTTGCCTTCATGCTGGCACCAGAGCAGAGTCAATTCTCAGACAGACATCAAAACACACATTGGGCATCAATCATTTTTAGTAAATCTAACAAGAGGGTTTTTTTTGTTTGTTGTTTTATAAAGCACAATGAAAATTCTGCCAGTTTTGTATAGAACAAAATTACCCAGGCACATGGAATAGCAATTCATTTTTGTGTTAAAACCCATATAACGGGGCTAACTACCCATTCTTAAGACTGTAACCAGTTAGCTGGGCAGTGGTGGTGCACTTTTAATCCCAACACTCGGGAGGCAGAGGCAGGTGGATCTCTGTGAGTTCGAGAACAGCCTGGTCTACATACATCCAGGACAGCCAGAATTACATCTGAGAAACCCTGTCTCAAAAACAAAAACAAAAAATGTAACCAGTTATAGTCACTTACTCTGGAATTGCCAAAAGAACAAGAAAACACATTGGTGGTAGAGGGTAAAAAAACAGGTGTAGTCAGACATCAGCAGCAACATAGACTATATAAGGAAGCCCTTACTTCACCCACTCCTGTAGATGCTATCAGCAGAACAAAGCTGTCCAATAAATACCAGAAGTCTGGATCAGTTTCAGTGCTCATAAGAAAAAACATCAGGGTCCTGTGCCAGGATTTAAAGAATGGCACAGTTCAAAGCAATGTAAAGGAGCACTCTGCCCTCATTTCACAGGTGAGAACGCAGAGCTGAGCAAGGCAACTTGCCCAAGGGCTGGCACTACTTCAAGCAAGTCTGGGCCAGGAGACTTGGTTCCAGTCTAGAGTACGCTCCACTAATGAGACTCTGGAACACAAAGAATCTGCTCTCAAGTATATAGTTTAGGGTTATCTGGAGGGTCTTGGAGAGTTTTGAGGATATTAAAACTTTTTAACACTAGCATTAAAGCTTCATTTGCCATTCTTTCAAACTATTTTATTTTTCAATTGTGTGTGAGTGTGTGCATGAGAGTGTGTGTGTGTGTGTGTGTGTGTGTGTGTGTGTGTGTAAGTGCAGGTGACTGTGAGGCCAGAAGGAGGCCTCAGACCCCTGGAGCTGGAGCTGCAGACAGCTGTGATGCACCTGGCATGAGTGCTGGATCTGAACTCTGGTCTCTGAAAACACAAGCTACGCTCTGAGCAGCTGAGCCAGCTGTCCAGGCCCCATTTGCCCTTCCACACTCATTTTGATGAGCATTACAATGGCATTTTCCAGGTCACATGACAAGTGCGTACAGAAAGACAGATATGAGAATCCAGCTCATTAGAGCTCTGTGCCCATGAAAACAATGTTACTCCTCTAATTACATTTTTTTTGGCAAGTAGACAATGTTTTTACAAACATTTTAACATAGAATGGTTTATTACTCTTATTTTCAAATAAATTACCACTTTAATTCAAATGACTTACAAGAGAAAAACCTTACATTTTAACATTTTCTCTTCAGCTTCTTTAAGGTGTGATGTGGACGTGGGACACCAGGTGGGAAGCCACCCTGTTAGCCATCCTGACCTAGAATACCAAGAACAAAATACAGTAAGTAAGACACCACGCTCTTGTCAGCACTCAGCTACCACACCCTGAAAGACAAGGCCTCAGAGGAACCCCTGTTGTGGGATATTTTACTCTTGTTTTGGTTTGTAAAAGAGCTTTGATGCCTTGTAGCTGTGAAGCCAGATGCCCTTGCTTCCTACCCATTCACACCCTTGTGCTAGCCCTGCTGACAGAACTGTTTACAGTTGAAGGTGACCGATTACAGGCGGGTGATCAGAGAATCACCCCAGCCGAGTACGCTAAGATACTATTGTGTTGTAATGAAGGCCTGGATATGGAGAGGGAGCTAGGGAAAAGGTTTACAGGGTCTAAGGAGAAGCAGGCAGAAGGATGAAATGGAGGATGAGAGAGCTTTTGTGGGAAGGAGTGAAGTCTGCCTAGCTGCCCGGGTATGGAATTCCCTGAGATTTGACATGGTTTGTGATTAATAAAGAGCATTGGAAAATTCAACTCTGGACTCTCATTAAGTGATCGAATGCTACTTTAACAAACCCCAACCTGTATGAGGACTACAAGTGGCACAAGGCATGAGATAGACACCCTGTGCTTACATGTAAGTAACAAAGTCCGCCTTATCTTCAAGGACAGTCAACTTCCAAATAATTACAGAAGGCCGAAGATAGAGAAGAAAGGGAGGGAGAGAGGGAGGGAGACAGATCACTCCCAAAGTAACTTTTAACAGGACAGAAGTGAAATAAAAGCTGAAGTCTACGTATGAATAGGTCCACCTCTGAACGGCAGGCTTACAGTGAGAAAACTTTTATTAAGAATTCTCATTTTAAAAAAGAAAAAAACAAAAATAAAGAGAGCTTCAGACGTCACGAATACACAGTGCCCAGAACTGCTGGCCTGTGCCCAACCCAGAACAGCTGGCTAACTGCTAATGGGCAGGCCAGCCTTGGCTCCAGGAAACAGCAGAGGAGGAGAATGACTCCGCACCTGTCTGAACACACTGGAACCCAGAGAACAAGGAAAGCAGGTCTGAGACAACAGGCAAGGAGAGATGTGGATACGTGCGAGGAGCTGCAGGCTGGCAGCAGACCAAACCTCACTGCAGTGATTTGAAGCAATGCGGAGCTTCAGCAGCCACCTGCAGCTGGCAAGGGTCCAGTCCGTGGCAGCGAGACAGTCCCGATGGAAGGAGAATGAATCTGAACAAGTGGTCGACTCCAGAGGAAAGTTAAGAAGCGCTGGCAAGAGGGACAGAAACATGAAGATTTGGCCAAAGACTATTTAAAACTGAAACAGGCCAAACCTGTGGTTGGAGGTTTGGTAAGACTTCAGGGGTTTGCCCCAGAGTACCTCTACCACGACAGGAGCTGTACGCAGTTCATGGTAATCGTTTGTCTAGTGTGCTGGAGGCCATGGCCTGGACTCCCTGCACCTCAAACAGAGTAAGATAAGCAACAAGAAAAACAAAAAATAGGTGAGTAGAGAACTAGGCCACATCTGGATGGCCGATTCAGCCTGGCTCTTTCTAAACTACATAGGCTCTCCCTGCAACATTTCCCTTTCCTGTAAAACATACTTACGACAACAGGTACTTGGTAACTGATGTGGGGTGAAGAATTACAATTTTTAGTCTCAGCCCAGATTGGACCCAGTTTACACATGTGAAAGCTGAGGTCCAGTTAACACCAGGGTAGAGGGTATACAGCCAGTAACTAAAGTAGATACTTTGAATTCAGTTCTGAAAGACCACAAAGCCCTTTGTCCTCAGGAGATACCCTCCTTCAAAATGCCTGAGAAATTGCCATTGTCTACAAGTGGCCCACTCCTTGGTCCTGCTTAGAAGATACTTTACAATCTGACTGTCTGCTCCTAGCCAGCTTTTCTCTCACTTTGCCTCTTCCCTCTCAAAACCTGTCTCTAAGGTTCACGCACGTCTTCCCTTGGTCCTAACGCCTCACTTTTCCAGAGACACTATTCCTGATGTCGAGATGCAGAGATGTGGTCCTGGCTACAGGTACAGGTACTGTAGTCAGTGGCTGTGGGTTTACCTGTCTATCTGCCTACGGCATGTGAATACACCAAAAGTTCAATCCAACTCAGAAGCTGAGCTGACATCCAGTGCTAAATACACTAACAGGCTGTCCGCACGTGAGCACATGAGCACTTACGAACAGTGACTGGGAACTCTAACTGCAGTCATCAACCTAACAAAGGTGTGAGGAAGAAAACCAGATGGGTTCTCTCTACAGGCAATACCTCAAGCTCTCTAACAACAACATGGGCAACAACAAGGGGCTAAACCTTCAAAACAAATAACTGAATTTGATACAAAGAAGAGAATCCAGGAAAGAGTCATCAGCATGAGCAACACACAAAGGAGGCTGGAGGCACAGCGACCTAAGAGTCACACTCTTCAATATAAGCTCGTCCCTGCATAGCTGCAGTTAAACTTTCTTCTTGTCTCAGTCCTTAGGCAAAACTTCCTAGTGGGTTCAGTAGCAGTGTGTGAGTGTGTGTGTGCGTGTGTGTAAGATAGAAAGCATCAAGACAAGAATATCAGCAGATATATCTGGTCAGCTCTCAGAGCCATATAGTTAAATACAAATGGCCTGCATTAGTATGCCAGTTTCATACGTGTGCACTGACAAGGCAAGACAGGAAGCCCCCGGGCACTCCTCACGAGTGCTCCACTCACCAACTGGTAAGGTATAAAGCTAAGACGATGTCAGCGCTAGTCCACGCGTGAGCATGCAAATCTATCTGCAAACTACTAACTAGAAAAAAATTAGGGTACAGCAAAGAGAGGGTAATGTGTCAGAGCTTCTGCTTATGTTTAATCTATCATTAAACTGAAGCTCTTGCATCCTTGACCTGGCACCATATCTCTATTTGATCACAAAATTATAAACAGGAAGTTTCTCATAAACTGAATCTCATATTCTCAGATCATAGCACAGTTCTTTGCCAGAGACAATCAAATAAAAATTGAAGTAGCATGAACTATCATCCGCTATTGCTCCAAATGACACACACGTTGGAACAAAGAAAGCACAAATGCAGTGTTTGAGTCAATCATTTAAAAGAAAATACACCCAAAACTTCAGACTGAAAACCTTTGTTTAGGGATAGAATCTAAAAGTTATGTAACAGTTTGTAATGCAGGCATAGGTCTTCCTCCGCTGACTGGTCATTTCACAAAGCAAACTTTCTTCTTTGTGAGATAGGCTCTCAGGTAACCCAAGTGCGTATGGCTAAGCAGCTGAGAATGGCCTTGAATTTCTGTTCACTTGCCTCTACCTCTCAGGTGCTGGAATTGCAGGTAGGAACCACCACATGTGGACCACAAAAATGACCTTTAAAGTCTAGAACTATCTATGAAATTTGCCTCCAAATAATCAGTTCAATTCCATGTTTGTAAATCTAGTAAGGTACATTAAAAACTAAGGATACCAATTCCCTTCATATTTTTACAGCTGCCTTTTCATCAACATGATAATTTCTTTTACAAATGAGTTTTTCCTATAGCATATTTGAAGTGGAAAGAACCTCTACATATTTTCATTCTTAACAGAACTGTGAAGACAGCATTTCCCCGAAGTCCCAACAGTGTTTCTGTTAGGTTTGCTTCCACCAGATTACTGGTAAGATGTTTACAGAAGCTGACTTCTACTTCTGTCTCTGTAAGACAAAGGACCATATACACCAGCCCCTGAGGGAACACCTGCAAAGAGTGAAAAGCAATGGTGTGTCTACCCTCCAGTCTCGCTGTTCAGGGGTCCTCATACCTTTCTTGCTGCCTCTTACTCCCTGGCTAACCCTCTCTTCTGTCTGCAGGGTAACTGAACCACATCTCCAAAGAGATAACTATGCCTTTCCACTGGGTCTCTGGGGCCATTCAGTTGACTGGCACTCCCTGGGCTTACATGTGGAGACTGGAACTAAGCCTGTCAGACCCAGAGCCATTCTTCCGAGGTCACAGATTCAGGGTAAAAATCCACAAGGCCCAGCTGTAGAACTGTAAACAAAGACAGCCATCTCTACACAATTTTGGAAGATAGATAATCTATAACCAATGATCAATAAGCACTATTACCCATAGTCAAGGCTTGATTACAGAAGACATGAAGTATCAATAGTAATACAAAGAAAAGCGATTCGCTGCAAAGATTGTATGTTCCCAAAGTAAACACATACAACACCAGGAAGGCTTGCCAGTGTGTGCCAAAAGGCTGTCTACCATAGTCCTATGACCCGGGCACTGATGTTGGTAAGGCAGAAGGGACAAGTCCTGAAGCATCTAATTTAGAAAAGAAATCAAGATTCTTGATCTAGATCTATAACCACTGGATTGGGAACAATAACAACAAAAAATTAGTAGAAAAGTTTTAGAAAACCACACTAAAGTGGCAACTCTTAGGAAAGCCAAGTGGTTGTGATTAGTACACGGATTAATATTAATATATTAACAGTATTTACCTAAAAAATCTGATTTTAAATATCCTGCATTTCCTCCTGAACTTTCTACTTGATTTCTGGTAACTTATCACTAACAATGTACTTGTACCTCATGCCATGAACACTTAAGTTCCTGGTAATTCCTGTTTTGCTCTCTGAGACATCTGACTATCTATAGTGTTACTAAACCTGAATTGCACAATCTACAAATGTTGTGAAATGGTGAAAGGGGTTTCAAAGTATCCTGAAGAAAACATACAGAAGTCTGGCCAATTTCCACACACTCTTGGCTACTTCACGTAACATTTCTAATTAGGTTATAAGTAAGGAGGATTTCATTATGTTACAGTTCTGCTTAAAACAGCCTCCATTCCTCTCCTGTATGATCCAGAGGGGAAAGCATGCGTTCTCCTGTTCTCTGTAAAGTACTCTAAGCACAGAATTCTATCTTATGTAAAGAAACCACAAAGCTTTATTTTTTCATTAACATACAAATTAAGAGGTAATATACACATTTCTCTGAAATAATTCCTCAGCCAAAGAAGGTATTCCTCAGTAAAAACTTCCAAATTGGAACTGAGACACAACTAAAGACCTTCTTTCGTGGAAACAGAATTTTTAAATCCTATTCTTGTGAAAGAGGGGGAAAGAGAATATATCACAAATAAGTACAATTTAAGTGCTGAACATAACATTTTTAGATATAATACTTAACCATTCAAATTATCACTGGCCATGACAGCACACGCCCTCTAATATACCTACATGTTAATTTAGAATCTCTTAAAAGCTGAGTGCTATAACTCAGGCCTCAGGAAGTTGAAGCAGAAAGACTGAGATTTTGACACCAGTCCAGGCTACACAGAAAGATCCTCTCTTATAAAACCAAGAGTTCACACAAACACACACACACACGCCATACACACCACACACATACACACACACCACACACGTCATATACACACACATACACACACACCGCAGACACACACACACACGTCATACACACCACACACACACACACCATACACACACACACGCAGACACACACGTCATACACACCACACACATACACACACACCACACACACACACACACACAGACACACACACACACACACACACAAACCCTCTCTATGACATTTCCTACCTTTCCTCCACAGTAAACAACCACTTAGAAGAGTCAGATACCTCATCTCAGACACACTTGAAGCAGTTACATGTGAACACTCATTCTTATGCACACGTCAGAGCAACATTTCTTTAAGTCAGCTCTAAAATAAGCTTATCTACACCAGACAACAAAGACAATAAACTAAAAGTTCTAGGTCTTAAACCTAAGAATTATTTTTTTAAAAATTAACTTAACCCAATTTTTTTATAACTTACAATTGAAGGGCATTAAATTTAACTAAAAATTTAACAATCAGTCAAGGTAATTTTTAAAGCAATACAATGTTTCAGAATAGGTGTTAAAACAGCATGGGTCACATCTTTGAGAACTGTGTTCAGAGACACCTGTAATCCTGAAACATATTGTTTAGCATTGTTTTGATTATGTTGTTATTATTATTATTATTATGTAATTTTATAATCTGGTTTTTTGTCATAGGATTGACATCTGCCTTTGCTGGCCTGTGATTGGCATTCTGGAGTGCAGAAACGGAGAGGCGTGGTTCATCTAAGGTCAAGAAATAGAATCCTGTTTTCAACATCCAAAGAAAAGTTAAGTGTGTGATTCTAATTGTTGTCCTACACAAATATAAACATTTCTGAATATCTTAGGAAAACAAACAAGCCACACTCCAGAAATATGAATAATCAATTGCTAGGTTTGTAAGCTCAGTGTTCATGTCAGCATAAGCTTACACAGTTAAAGAGTTAATAAGAAATTACTGAAGAGTACGACCTAGAAAGCCCCGTGGGACTCTGCAAACATGTGAATAAGACAAAAGCCTTGGTCTGAGCTGACTGAATAAGTACATTACTAAATAGTATTTAAGTGAGACAACACAACTTCAGAGCTGAGTGTGGGGTGCGCGCCTGTAGTCCTGAGTGTGGGGTGCACGCCTGTAGTCCTGAGTGTGGGGTGCACGCCTATAGTCCTGAGTGTGGGGTGCACGCCTATAGTCCTGAGTGTGGGGTGCACGCCTGTAGTCCTGAGTGTGGGGTGCGCGCCTGTAGTCCTGAGTGTGGGGTGCACGCCTGTAGTCCTGAGTGTGGGGTGCACGCCTGTAGTCCTGAGTGTGGGGTGCACGCCTGTAGTCCTGAGTGTGGGGGTGCACGCCTGTAGTCCTGAGTGTGGGGTGCGCGCCTGTAGTCCTGAGTGTGGGGTGCATGCCTGTAGTCCTGAGTGTGGGGTGCGTGCCTGTAGTCCTGAGTGTGGGGTGCACGCCTATAGTTCTGAGTGTGGGGTGCACGCCTATAGTCCTGAGTGTGGGGTACACGCCTATAGTTCTGAGTGTGGGGTGCGTGCCTGTAGTCCTGAGTGTGGGGTGCGTGCCTGTAGTCCTGAGTGTGGGGTGCGTGCCTGTAGTCCTGAGTGTGGGGTACACGCCTATAGTCCTGAGTGTGGGGTGCACGCCTATAGTCCTGAGTGTGGGGTGCGTGCCTGTAGTCCTGAGTGTGGGGTACACGCCTATAGTCCTGAGTGTGGGGTACACGCCTATAGTCCTGAGTGTGGGGTACACGCCTATAGTCCTGAGACAATGAAACTTCAGAGATGAGTGTGGGGTGCACACCTGTAGTCCTGAGTGTGGGGTGCACGCCTATAGTCCTGAGTGTGGGGTGCACGCCTGTAGTCCTGAGACAATGAAACTTCAGAGATGAGTGTGGGGTACATGCCTATAGTCCTGAGTGTGGGGTGCACGCCTATAGTCCTGAGTGTGGGGTACACGCCTATAGTCCTGAGTGTGGGGTACACGCCTATAGTCCTGAGACAATGAAACTTCAGAGATGAGTGTGGGGTACATGCCTATAGTCCTGAGTGTGGGGTGCACGCCTATAGTCCTGAGTGTGGGGTACACGCCTATAGTCCTGAGTGTGGGGTACACGCCTATAGTCCTGAGACAATGAAACTTCAGAGATGAGTGTGGGGTGCACACCTGTAGTCCTGAGTGTGGGGTGCACGCCTATAGTCCTGAGTGTGGGGTGCACGCCTGTAGTCCTGAGACAATGAAACTTCAGAGATGAGTGTGGGGTACATGCCTATAGTCCTGAGTGTGGGGTGCACGCCTATAGTCCTGAGTGTGGGGTGCACACCTGTAGTCCTGAGACAATGAAACTTCAGAGATGAGTGTGGGGTACACGCCTATAGTCCTGAGTGTGGGGTGCACGCCTATAGTCCTGAGTGTGGGGTGCACACCTGTAGTCCTGAGACAATGAAACTTCAGAGCTGAGTGTGGGGTGCATGCCTTACAATCCTGGCATTTTGGGAAGTAGAGGCAGAAAATTCAAAAGCTCAAGACCACAATAATAAGGTCTTAAAAATGTAAAGAAATCCCATGTGGGCTGAGGAGATGCTCGGTGGGTAACAGCAGTAGCTGTACAAGCATGAGGACCTGAGCCAGATTCTAGCACCCGTGTGAGGAATCATGGCCTAGCATGCCTGCACCCACAACAGTGGGAGCAGCTCCCAGGAGCCAGACTAGCCAGACACTTTTGGGTTTAGTGAGAGACCCCGTCTCTCAGGAATAGGGCAGGAAGCCACCTGATGTCCTCATCTGGTTTCCACATACAACACATGTGTACATGTACATACACATGATCACACAAACACAAGTACCATGACCTTAGAGAAAGAAGGTAACAGTCTATTTGGGGTTACAGAAAACAAAGCAAAACAAACCATGAAAAATGTCAGGGAAGCAAGGGATGTGTTTAGAGAGCATGAAAAATATGGCTTTCCCCAAGTTAGAGTCAGGTGCAGAGAAACGGAATACAACTGCAAAGCTAAGTGGAAGCCACAGATTCCAAAGGGCTCTGCAGTCAGACTGAGGATGAACCATGGCGATAATAAAGTCACTGTGTGAGGAGGAAGACAGTTCCTCTTGGGAACAGAAAAGGAACTAATGAAAGGAGCTGTGTTCAGTGTGTGTTACCAAGCTTGCAAGAATCCAAAGAAAGGATGTGAAGGTTTTGAACTACATGGCTCCAGGGTAACAGGGGGACAAGAAAGGGCAGGTCGTTAGACTCTGTGGGGACTTGGTAATTGATTTGTTATCCAGAGACAATATAGAACAGATTTGATACTTAGAGGCCAGTTATATGCTGCAGACAACCCGAAGAATATAACTATCGCAAGAGCTTGCACTTTACACCATTTAAAGGAGAACACAAATGAGGGAATAGTCCAGACATTTTAAATTTTAAAACTTAGATACAGATTTTAGATTTTTTAGATAAAAAATTAGAAACAAATCTTGAGGTCACTGTGTGTAGGCTCTGTGTGTGGGGGGTATGTGAATGTGTGTGTGTTAGGCTGTGTGTATGTGTGCATATGTATGTATATGTGTATAACTGTATGCGTGTATGTGTGTGTGTACATGTGTGTGTGTGAGTATGTGAATGTGTGTGTGTAGGCTGCATGTATGTGTATGTGAGTGTACGTGTGTGTGAGTGTGTGTGTATGTCTGTGACTGTATATTTGTAGCAGTCGAAGCAGGAAGGAATGTTCAGGTCTTAGCAGTTTTTAGGAGGGAAGATAGAGAAGCTCACTCTTCAATCTCCAAAGCATGGAACTACACATAGACTTTAACATAAACCCAGCAGGATGCTGGTCAATCAATGGAGGCAGCAGGAAATCCTGTCTTGTTTGATAGCATTTGATGAGTTCCATGGTATAGACACTCCCACAACGGCCTGTTCAGGATGGCAGTGCTATAAAATTCCTGAGAATTCAGCAACAATCTGCCTGCACAGGTCAACTCTAGCATACTCTGCAAACCACCCATTTTTCGGTCTATTCTGTGATGGCACAGTTCTGATAGCTTTCCCCTAAACTCAACCAATACTTAATTCCTTGGGACATCATTACAGAAATTCACAGAAATCTACCCTATTCTTGTTATATTCGGCTTTCTCAACTGTATTGCAACTGGAAAGGATTGGATTTTGAAAGCTTCCCAGTACAATGGTTTCCACAGAGCCACAAAGAGACAGACAAGAATTAAATGCTCCAAAAAGCAGGGAGGTGACTGTTTTGTAATCACTTGCCTTGTTAATGCCATCTCCCTGTCTATATTAACAAGTTACAAAGAACTGAGGTATTTGGGCCATAGTTCTGGAGGTACAAAACAGAAGGGTCACTTCTAGTGTTGGACTTTTCCTGGAAAAATCCCAGGGTAGCACAGGGTAGCACGTGGTAAGACACAAGGAGCTAAGAGCACAGTCTGTACATACGCTGGTCTTTCCTCCTCTCCTCATCGCACCACCAGGTTCAACCACAGGACTCCATCCTGCGGACTTCTGATCCGAATCACTTCCCACAGCCTCGCCTCTGAGCACTACTGCAAAATTAAAGTTCCATTTGCCTAGTTCCTCACAATGAGGATTAAATTTCAACACGTGAAGCCTTTCAGGAGGCTCAGACCAGAGCCAGATTCCAGCACCGTCTAAGCCCAAATACCCTGAAGAACTTGACTCACAAAAGCAGGCAAGTATCCCATGAGTCCCAATCCAATCAAGCAGCTGCAACAAGTATTAGGAAAACGTCCTCAAACTAACTACAGACACCTAAGGGGTAGGTTTCAATCAGCTCCAGTTCCAGATGAAAACGGGAGGAGCCAGATCCAGCGCCCAGGAAGGACATTAGAATACTGTGACCACACTGAAGAACACCCAACGGGAACTTAGCTTTCTCTCTGCTTGCTTGGTACAGTTGGGAAGGCCATCTCTGTGGACACCCAGCACTGCTGAAGCGTCCTGCCAAGAATACCAGGGAGGTCTACCTCTGTCTAGAGACCGCGGCTGGCATTGCCCGCAGTGACCTCCAGTCATTACCCAAGCCCTAAGTTACTCACACTGCTGTGCTCTGGAATCCTGGGCTTTACAAAATCAAGTCCAAACAGGTCCACAAGTTAGTAGTCTCGCGGCCAAAAACTGTCCTGACAGATTTAATAGGAACACAAGCTACCAGTTTCTTCTGTCGCACACGACACCCTGGGTTTCCTATCAGTGTAACTAGGAAGCCCGACAACAAACCAAAACAGTGGGCCCAACCTGTCCCCCTCGCTTGGACAAGACTAGGAGAAGGCAGTCTCCAGTATCTCAAGAGACTCCTTCCCTGACATCTTCCCATCTATCGTCCTAGTGGTTTATCTTTCCTACGCGAATGTCTGCAGGTGTCTGAAGAAGAATTGTCAAGATCCTTCATCCGCAAGGGAGAGATGTATGGTCCCGTCCCTACGAAACAGCAGCTTTTTGAGAGACGAGGCTTTAATTTTCCCAACCATCACGGTTCTACCCCCAGGGGCACGGCACATCGCAGACAGAGAGCGAGTCCGTCCACAAGCCGGCGTGGGGGCTCACACCCGGGATTCCGACCCTGGGCGGCGGAGGCCTGAGGCCGCCCGGGCCACGCGGAGGGCCCGGGTTCACCAACAGCTCCACAGAAACCCGGCCGGCCTCCCGGGAGGCGTCTGCGCGGCGGCTTCCGCGGAGACGCTCCGGCCTCGGGCCTCGCACGGCGGCCGCCCCCCAGGCTCCCGAAGGCCGACGGCCCCCCGCGGGTCCCGGCGACCGGACGGGTCCCGGCGACCGCTCCGAGCTCGGCCGCGCTCCGGGCGGGCGGGGACGCGGTGGCCACCCCGCCCCTCGGCCGCCGCCCTCCCCGCGCCCGCCCGTCCCCCGGCCGCCGCTCTCGGCGCGTTCGTTACCCGCCCGCGGGCCGCGTCGCCCCTGCCCGGCGAGCCTCACCCTCCGCCGGTGTCCGCCGAGTCCACCTCCTCCTCCGCCGCCATCGCGCTGAGCGCCGCCGCGCAGGCGCAGGAGCACGCCCCGAAGCCGGCTGACAGGCCGACTGGGCGGCCCGGGCCGCGGCCGCCCTTAAGACCGCGCCGCCCGCGCATGCGCCGCGCGCCCGCCCGGACGCTCTGGGGGCGGGGCCGCGCCGCCGCACGCTCCGCCTCCCCGCAGCCCGGCCTCCCGGCCACGCATGCGCCGCCCCGCCTGCCTCGCCTGCCCTGCTGCCCGGCGCGGTACCCGGGGCGCTGCGGAGGACGGGCGGCCGCGCCGGCGGCTCGCGCGGAGCTGGGCAGGCCTGCGTCGGAACAATGGCCATTAACGCGTCACTCCGCGCACGGACCGCCCGCGGCGGGCGCCAGGCCGGCCTTCCGCAGCGGAGCCCGGGGCGAGACCCCGGCGGGAGAGCCGTGGCGGCCCTGCCGGCTTGCCCAGCGCCGGTCTGCGTGGGCGCTGCTCCCACCCTGCACCCCACCTGACCCGGACTCCGGACGTGGGGGCCTAGAATCCTATTCCTCCACCATCACCATCTCCACAATCACCATTACCACCACCACCACCACCTTCACCATCACCACCACCACCACCACCACCATCACCACCACCACCACCTTCACCACCACTATCACCACCACCACCATCACCAAGGTGTCAGAGAAGCAGGTGGGAGAACTTCCTAGAGTCCATTCTGAAATGGTGAATGGCTCATAGAAGTCCTCTCAGTAGCAGGGCACTGTGGTACTCAGGAGTCAGAGGCAGGCCTGTCTCTCTGAGTTGGATGTTGGAGACCAGCTTGACCTGCATAGGGAGTTCCAAGCCAGCCAGAGCTGCACCATGAGACCCTGTCTTTAAAATAAATACGTCTAAAGGGGTGCTCCTCCCCGGCACCCCTTGGTGCAGGGCTCTGAAGACCCCTCCATGTGGAGGAGGTGCCACCTGCGCCCCACTTGCCAGGCTCAGCCTTCTGGCCCTACCTTCTCCAGGCACCCAGCAGTGGAGCCTCCTTGGCCAGCCATGGGCTGCTTCATGGTTGGGCCTGCAGGTGGTCATGTCAGCAGCTGACCCAGGTGAGGACTGGGCTGTTGGCTGCCTCCTCCTCCAGGCCCAGAACCCTGCTGGGGAACCCAGACCCTGGCTGCTGTCCCCTGTGACTGCCATGAGCCCCAAAAGGCACTCAGGACTGCAGGGGAGCTCCACATTTCCCCTTTGTGGGAGTCTGGCTCTACAAGGAGGGGGCCTCCATGGCTGGAGATCCTCTGTGGGAAAGCTACCCCCTGGTACTACCAGGGATTCCTTTCCTGGCAGGCTACTGGGTTCCCCAACCTGGCAGAGTGGCAGGAAAGTGACCCAAGCTAACATGTGTGGCCCTAAACTGGATCTCTTGCTCACCCTTCCAGACTATTCAAATAGGGTGAAAAAAAATCCCACCAATCACAGGCCACCCTGGAAAGCTCCATTTCTCCCCCTCTCCCCCCACTATATAAAGACCTGCATTCTGCTCTGTAGAGGGCACAGCTTAGGCTGATGCCTTCCTCCTGAGAGGAGGCAACCATACCTAGTAAATCTCTTTTGTGAGATTTGATACTGTCTTGTTGCAGTGAGGAACACCTCAGGTCAGCTGGGATTATTTCCCCTCAGAGATGCAACACCAGGGAAACTCCTGTTGGAGCAGAGCAGAGTGGCACTGTTACACTGTGACACTCCAGCTGGGCTGGGGACGCCTTCCCCACCTCAGAGCTGTGTGATCCCTGGGCTCCTGACTGCCAGCTTGCCTTCCTCCCAGAGCTGTTTACATCCCACTGGGGAGCCTTACCCATGTCAGATCTGTGTGGGCTCCCGACTGCCAGGGCACCTTTCTGTCTTTGTCCGAGCTGGGAAAAAACACTAACAGCAGGCACAGAAATGTCTGATGTGGTTAAGAATGCATACTGTCTTTGTAGAGGAAGATGGGTTTGTTTTCCAGCACTCATGCGGGGGCCCTACAACTGCATGTAACTCCAGTTCCAGGGGACCAACACGTTCTCTGGGCCTCAGAGCACCTCAGTGCATGTGGTGCACACATATACAAGCAGGCACACACATACACATGAATTAAAAATATACATCTTCTTTCAAACTTAAAGCATATTTTCTCCCACAGGACAATTTTAACTTTTTTTTTTTTTTTTTTTTGCAAAGGGAGGTAAGCAAGTGTGTGAAACTGATAAAGATCTGTGGCAAAGCTCAGTACAGATGCAAGCAAGCCAGGACTCTGTGGCTAAACAAATAGAGGCCTTCTGGTGTTGCATAAGGTATGCTTTCCTTGGCTGGGTGTGTGTGTGTGTGAGAGAGAGAGGGAGAGAGAGGGAAAGAAGGAGAGAGGGAGA
Organism: Cricetomys ansorgei; assembly: GCA_026225945.1. Lineage (NCBI taxonomy): Eukaryota > Metazoa > Chordata > Mammalia > Rodentia > Nesomyidae > Cricetomys > Cricetomys ansorgei. The sequence goes on along the minus strand of JAMJFZ010003728.1, from coordinate 116,497 downwards.
GAGAGGGAGAGAGAGATACGAAGTAGCCTAGCTCTTTGTGCTCTTGACAAGCCGTGTGCACCTGGAGCTGGAGCTCAGTGAGCTTTCTTTGCATCAGTCCCTAGGTTCAATCCCCACTACCCCTCCCTGCCAAAAAGGAAATGGTGAGACTATGCCATAGGTTCACTTAGCTCAGCCACGCCTGGGTGGTACTGAAGCGTGGGGCTACTCAGTAGCCTCCTGTGGGCTGATCGGTTGAGTCTTCAAACCATACTATAACGAGGCCACAAACAAGTGACCCTTTCCTCTTCCCCAGAGATCTAACAATTGGAAGACATGTGAATTTAGGTTTGAGCAGAAATGTTCCCAGCAGCCTCTTGGTTTCTTGAAGTTTTCCCTGAAGTCATCAGCTCCAGCCTGCTTCTGTGCTGGTACTAGCCACTCCCACGTTCTCACACGTGGCTGGTGTGTCCTCACTCCGTGTTTTGGTGGAAGCCTTCACGAAGCCTACACCAGGACACCCTTTTATTTACGACCCCAGCACTCTCCATCTTAGATCCTGATTGCTGCCACAAAAGAACGCCTTGACTAGGCATAACGAGTGGGTCTCCCGGTGCTGGGAGCGCTGAGGGGTGTCGTGAGCATGTGGCACACGATGAGCGTCTTGCTGCGTCGTCTCCTAGCAGAAGGCAGAGAGAGAGCAAGAAAAGGGCCTAACCCTTCTCTTCATAACCGACTCCTGAGATGAAGGCATCCATTACCCCACGGAGGCAGCATCCCCGTCACTGGGATGCTGCCCGTTAGGCCTCACCTTCCGACACCTCTAACTGGGGTTGAGCTCCCAGCATGAGAACCTGGGAGACCCGGCGGAACTTCCGATGCTCCTCCCTCACTGCAACTTCCTTCCCTTCTGAGCCCCACTCCCTGTAGTTCTCGACCTTCTGTAATGGCTACAGCTTTGAGAACTGTCACATTTCTTGTGTGAGCATGTGTTTGTGTGTGAGGGTGCACACGCCATGATGAGAATGTCCAAGCCAGAGAATCATTTGCTAGAACTGGTTCTCAGGCTCCGCAGCAGGCACCCTTACCCACTGGACCATCTTGCTGGCCCATGGCTACAGCTTTTTAATGGATAATACCAAATAACTTTCCAATGACAGCAAAAGCACCTCAAAGATATGGATATCTCCAGTTGTTTAAAGGCAGGGGAGCCATCTGTAACCTCTTAACAAAGTGAGTATTTAGTATTTCTCACTGTGTCTGGTACAGTTTGTAGGATGTTTGAAGAAGATGGAGACCTATAAATAATACTTTGATAGAAATGCTTTGTTGTTGCCAGTAGCTTGGAATGTGTCTTCAGAAATTGGCCATCTCCACCTTGGAGGTTATATCCAGGCTAGGGGCCCTCTACTCTTTAGGCCAGTCTGGCTGTTGGGGCTTCTGCTGGCCACACAATTACAGCCCAAGTGACATTGTGTAGCAGTACGCTACTGTATGAGCTGATCCAGAAAGACAAGGAGACATCTTCATAGAGGTGAACCCTGCCAGACCTCAGCAGAGGGAACCCCCTGTCATGGCAAATGCCATTTTGTTCAGTGGAACCCTGATCCCATCTGATTTCAGGTGTTTTTACTGATACAGAAGCTCCTCGGGTATTCTATCCATACAAAACTCTGCCCCCTCATCCGAAGGCCTATTTGCATAATGAAGGAAACCTATAGCCTAGTCTCATCCTGCAATCCTTTAGCAGTCAAGCTATGTCACCTTTATGGTAGGGAGCTCCAGACCCAAGAGGATCTCACAACCCTTTAACAGCTGAGCTATGTCACCTCAAGGCCTAAAGGAAATGTTCTCTCCTTGTTGCCTGAGACTATGGGAGAGCGGGTCACAAGAATTCCTTCCCAGCAACTTTGCGTATCTATAATGGCTCTGGCGAAGAGCAGTGAGCAGGTGCAGATTATGAGGTAGCAACCATCTTAATCACAGATTTGCATAAGGCCAACAAACTGCCAAGGCTTGGGCAGCCCTTCCCCCAACAATGTACAAAACAGTTATTATAAACATTACTAGAAATAAGCTTCTCCAACAGTACTGAGTTCAGTAACAAAACTCCAAGGTGAGCCTCCAGCTTCTGGGCCACTTTCAAGAAGCTGGGCTGGCAAGCGTGCACCCTGGGAAGTCTCTTCGGACCTCACTCTTGCTCTTGTAGAGTGTGGCTTCTACACAGTGGAAACAGAACCGCACCATTAATCTAATGCTGGGATTTGTATGGAAGCTGATGGAGCTGTGTCCGGTGCTGTGGGATTTGATGACCTTCCCTGACTCCGGGGATACCTGGTTTGGCCTCACCTTGCTGCTGATAAAGAAGTGGTTCTTGTCTAAACCTGCTTACAAGGCCCGGAGCCCAAGCAGGAATGTTGACACCCTGCACCCTGTTCTGACCACCATGCCGTTTGTGAGTCCTGGACCTGTGTCTTCTTAAAGGACAATAAGGATAACCTCGTCCCTTGTAGCCGGTACTTTGAAGGCGCTCCCAAACAACTACTGCTTGGGCCAGAATTTAAAGCACCCTAGTCTTTAGTAACCAATAACCAACTATTTAAGTTTTTTGTATGAGATGAGACATTTATGTTGAGGATTTTGTTTGTTTTATCAAGCTCCAGTACCATTGATTGAATTAACGAAAGCTTTAAAACACTTTTTGTTGTGGGAGTTCATTTTTAGTTGTGTACAAAATGATTGTTTTGTGAACTGTTGGGTGAGAGGCTGCATAGGTCTTGGCTTTTTGTATTGTCTGCAGGTGTTGGGTTTCTGTGGGGGATGTTGATTGCTCATGATCTGCACGTGCTATCAGTAGAACGTCTGAGGAGTTCTTAATCAATAAAGCACCTGAGCTCAGATGCCCATGGTTCCACTGTCCAGTGTGGCACTTGCTGTGATGGTGGTCCCCTCTGCTGAGATACGGCAGGGGTTTCACGTATGAGAGTGTTCCGTGTCTTCCTTGGTGAGCCATGTATGTGTAACAGTAGGTATACTACTACAAGTTTTTGATGTATTGCTTGGTGTAAGCCTGCATGGTATACTTGGTCCGGGTAGCACAAAGACAGCATTCAGTTCTTTGGCCTGATCCTGGGACAAAGCGTTCACCCTTAACTATGCCCTTTACCTCAGTAGACAGTGATAATAAATGGTTAAGTAATAAATGCTTAAGACAGGTAAAGCTGGTAGGTAACAGGGTGAAAAGACATTGCACAGGACACTGGAATACAGGATTCACATCTTTAGGGAAGGTCTGTCACCTCAAATGTATGGAGTGTGTCAGTGGGTCAGCTTCCAGATCTCAGGCCCTCCAGAGAACTCATCTGGACAAAGTGCAGCCCACCGGGGTCATGCCCTTTAGTGATAAGTTGAAGCAGGAACATCAACGACCGACCATTTGGACCTAAATGGTCAGTTCTGCTGAAGCTTTTCTTCTCCAGAGTTCCCTGTGGCTGAGAGCTTTCATCACCACTCAGCTTCCTCCCACTGGATGCAGCTGTCTCCCATTTTTCCCTTGGTGTTGGGTCGCAAGAGCACTCCTGCTCCATTAAGCTCAGTTGAAGAGACTGCTTCCTGGAAAACCCAAATGGACACGCTTTGCTTTCAGTGCTAAGTGTGAAATCTGGTTCACATTTGTGAAGTCCTTAATTCCACAGTTTCTGTGTTGCCGTTATAGGAGCCAGTCAAGTCAGGAAAACCATCACCAAAAACTCTGCTCTCACTCGAGAGGCTAAAGCAGGAGGGTGGCCCTGAGATCCAAGACAACAGTGAGTACAAGGACAGCATGGGCTATCGACTGAGACTTCTCTCAAGGAAAAAAGTGAGGCTTTTTGAAAGAGGAGAGACGGGGAACACCGCTGTTGGGAAGAAACTGAAAGGTGGGACGGTATCCAGGTGGTGGGAAAGGAGGAGGTTGGCACTAGCCTGTGCGCAAGAGATAGGTGCAGAGTTACAAAGGGCCACTGGGCTCTGTCCCCACTCTATAGGCCAGGTCTAGGAAGGAGTCGTGTGGGTCGTGGCCCCGAACCCCAGCACAGCAGGCCAAACTGCACCAATGTGGAAAACAAGCCAGACAATCAAAGGCTTTGAAATCATTTTCCATCACTGTAAAAATACCTGAATACTCAGCCTACACAGAGGAAATATTATGGCTCCAGTCCTCTCAGTATTGGCTTATGTTGACTTGGTGCATCATGGTTGGAGCTTAGGGGAGACAGTGTGTTCACTCATGCCTGCTGGGAAGCAGGGATGGGTAGAGGACCAGAGCAAGAGCATGCCCCCAACAACTCTCTTCCTTCCATTAGGCTCCACCTCACAAAGCTCTACCTCCTGGTTGCACAATACCTCAGAGCAGGCTAGTTGATCAAGCCTTTATCTAGCCAACAGGCCTTTGGCAGAACATTTAAAATGCAAACCCCTTATCTAAATTTATTCCAGCTCATGGCTGATTTTCCTCAGAAGGAAGCCATGTAAGTGTCTGTCCAGTTTCAAGATCAGATGACTGTGGAGGTGTGGCTAGGAGAAAGGGGAAGAAGCTAGAAGGGTAAGCTTTAACTTCCTTTTGGTGTCCTCTGGCCCCAGAAAATCCCAAGTCCTGGTGCTTGACAGGAGGCTCCGAGTCTTCTTCTCCTCTACCTTGCATCCCATTTGAAGCAATAGAAGAGCCTAGCTTTTTATTTTCAGTAAAATCAATGCTTTTACATTTTTTCCCTGCCATATTTTAGATCTGTTATCTTTCATTTTTGTTCTGACTTTTAAATTTCTGGTAAGTCCATGCTGAAATAATGAACATCCTAATAAATCAGAAAAAAAGCAGTGCCCTCCACGTGGTAGTGTTAAACCTCGTCTCTGTAGACATAGATGTATACCACCAAACGACTTCTAGCAGGGACATGGTTATACAGCAGCAGAAAGGGTTCATGATTTCTCCAACATCAGTGCTGCCAGCTCATCTTCCCCTCACCATCTCGAGAGCGCACCCTGTAGTTTAATATGAGTCATTGCCTGTCTGTTACATTCAGTCTGCATTTGCGACAGAGAGCAGCAGAGGCTGTCGTCCGGAGTCCATTATTTTTCCTGACACGTTACTGAACTGTTTTCAGTAAGCCCTTGGCTGTAAGTAACTCAGCTTCAGCGCAGGGATGCACATGGAACGATGTTCACCCATCATTGATCCCACAACTGAAATGCTGTCTGCTCCCACAGCTGGAGGCGCTCCGTGGTGCCATGAACGAGTGCACCGTCCGTGCAGATGAGCTCTAAGCTGGTACATCCTACCACTCACGTTGTGGGATTAGAGACGTTTTATTAGTTTGTTTTTATTTTTGTTTTTTCTTGACTGTCTGTTCAGGAGGAGAACCAATTGTTAAATCGTGATAGCATGAACAACATACTGAGCCTTGGAAATTTCAAATTGGAAGAATGTATATCAATTGTCAATCATTTCAAGCCAGGGCTGCTTTTTAAAATGCTGAATACCATTACATTCTGTGTAAAATTACCAAGGCTATGGCAGGCAAAGAGCTTAAAATTTTACAGGGAAAACTAAATGGCAGCCATTGAAGGTGCAGCTTAGTTGTAGAAAACTGGCCTAGCATGCTTGAGGCACTGGGTTCCACCCTCAGCACCACAGTAGGGGGTAGAGGATGGGGGATGCTTGATGATCTGGGTCCCATCCTCAGCACCACAGGAGAGGGTAGAGGATGGGGGTGCCTGAGGCCCTGGGTCCCATCCTCAGCACCACAGGAGGAGGTAGAGGATGGGGGTGCTTGATGATCTGGGTCCCATCCTCAGCACCACAGGAGGGGGTAGAGGATAGGGGGTGCCTGAGGCCCTGGGTTCCACCCTTAGCCCCACAGGAGGGGGTAGAGGATGGGAGTGCTTGATGATCTGGGTCCCATCCTCAGCACCACAGGAGGGGGTAGAGGATGGGGGGTGCCTGAGGCCCTGGGTTCCACCCTTAGCCCCACAGGAGGGAGTAGAGGATGGGGGTGCTTGATGATCTGGGTCCCATCCTCAGCACCACAGGAGGAGGTAGAGGGTGGGGGGTGAGGGTGGGGGAAGGGAGAGTAAGTAGCACGTGAGCAAACAGAACACACAAGAAGAATGGAGTACCGAGCGTGACACCTTTCTGTGAAGATGTGGATAACGTCTTTCCGGATCTGAAAGGCATTGAGACTTTACCACTATAGTATCCCAGTATTTATAGAAATAGTTTGTGAAAGTGAGCCTCAAGTAAAGCTTTGTTTCTTTTTTCTTGAAGTATGGCATACGTGTCATAATGGCCATCACCCAGGGAACACGCCTACATAAGGTCCATCCGGGATATTGGTCTGGTTTTGAAGGAGACAGAAAGCACTGGGGTGGGCAGTTCAGGCAGGTATGTAGCAGGGGGATGACTCCCAGCAGCGGAACAGAGCTCTGACCTTCCTGCACTTGAGCTGTGTGGTGTGCCCAGAGCCAGGTTTCTTTTTAACTTTATTAGATGCTGCTAATCAGTCATGAAGACACTTTTAGCTGTGCTGATGAATATACATTTGATAGCTAAATTTAGGGCTTTTATTTTAAACATTTTCTCTGTTGAAACTTGGAGGTGTTGCTTAGCTACCTTCCCTTCTCTTAGTGTGCCTCTGCTTTAATACGATTTCTGCTGCTGCAGGTGCTAGGAACAGGCTGTTGTCAGGCATCTTTAGGTCCAGAAGCGTAGAAAGGTATGTATTACTGTTACTTTTGTGTCATTAATTCCGTAGCCTACTAAGCCTATACATTTAAACTATTGTTTCCTTACATATGTGCATTCTTTTCTTAGAGGAAAACATATTGAGCAAAAGTGGCAATTATGGTAATAATTAACTGTAGAGGAATAGGCCTGTGTGAAAGCTAGGACGGGTCTATATTCCAGGAGTCTACATTCAGAGGTCTTCTGGTCTGGATGAAATGGAGACACACCCTTAATCCCAGTATTCGGAAGGCAGTGGTGGTCCACATCTTTCATCCCTAAGACAGAAACAGTTTGGAAGCAGACACAGGAGGCAGAGCTCAGAAGGAGTCAGTCACTTACAGAAGAGTCAGTTACAGCAGACAGAACGGACAGTGAGAGCTCACAGAGACACAGAGGCAGTCTGAAGAGTCTGAGTTCAGAGGGAGCTAATCAGGGGGCTCAGTCAGCAGTGGGGACTTAAACATTCTAGATTGTACTGAGGCTGACTCCTGCAGCTCTAGAGTGAAGACTAGATCACAAGGAAGCACAAATGCTCCAGGGCTCCAGGCTGGAACTGGTGATTGAATTTGGAAAAGAATAAAAATCTTTGCCCTGAATCAGTGTCTACATCTGGTGAAACTACATCTACAATTAACATGTATAGTTATACTAGATTATCACTCTATTATAAAAGCTCATTTTTAGTGTAAACTAATTTTGCACAGTAGCATGAAATTATTTCAAAACGACTTTCCAAAATAATAAAGCTGTCAGCAGTGAGCCCATCTGTGATGCTTAGCTTTTAACTCTCAACTTGACATAATTTAGAATCAGCTGGGAAGAGTCTCTGTGAGGTATTATTTAGATCAGGTTGGCCTGTGGGCATGTCTGTGGAGGGCTGCCTTGATTACAAAGAATGTTGTGGGAAGACCCAGCTTGAAAGTGGGCAGTGCCATCCCCTGGGTTGGGCCCCAGGCTGTATAGGAATAAGAAAGCTAGCTAAGCACTAAGCATGCCTGCATCTTTGTCTCTCTTGGCTGTGGCTAAGTTCCTGTTCCTTGACTTGTCTGCTGTGATGGGTGGACTATAAACCTGAATTGTGAGCCAAAATAAATCCTTTCCCTTATAAGCTGCTTTTTGTCTGGGTATTTTAAGATTCTATTTTTATGTATGCAGGTATATCTGTGTAGTTATGTGCAATGAGTGCAGGTGTCCGTAGGCCAGAAAGTAGCATCAGTTCCCCTGGAGCCTCACCAACTCGGGTCCTCTGGAGAGCAGTGTGTGCTCTTGACTGCTGAGCCATAGCTTTAGCTCTGAGGTTACCTTATCACTGCAACAGCAGTCAAACTGGGACAGCATCCTAAAGCAGGCTTTCTCCCTTGAGTCCCCCGGGTCTGAGTACGGACCTCAGAGCAGCAAGGGAGTCCTTACTTCACACATCTGGATCTGGGTATAGATCTCAGAGCAGCATGGGAGTCCTTACTTCACACATCTGGATCTGGGTATGGACCTCAGAGCAGCATGGGAGTCCTTACCTCACACATCTGGATCTGGGTATGGACCTCCAGAGCAGCAAGGGAGTCCTTACCTCACACATCTGGATCTGGGTATGGACCTCCAAAGGAGCATGGGAGTCCTTACCTCACACATCTGGATCTGGGTGTGGACCTCCAGAGGAGCATGGGAGTCCTTACCTCACACATCTGGATCTGGGTATGGACCTCCAGAGGAGCATGGGAGTCCTTGGTGGCAGTTGCAGTTGGGGATGGCTTTGTTAGTGTGTTTACCAGCTATCACTGGAATTAATCCTCTCTACATGATTTGAAAAGGTCCCATCCCTGCCCCCACCCTGCCCCACAGCTAAGGCACAGTTCAGGAACCATGCCCCAACAGCTAGAAAGAGCTAGCAAGGTGGCTACAAACCTCACAGGACTTGTTTTACCAGCTCCCTCACCATGGAGAGATAAGCACTAAGCTCCAGTTGTAAATCTAATGTTGAGCCACGATGTAGCTGCCATCTGCCAGAGACTTTCACTGCAGAGGAATAGACCTATGTGATAGGAAGGGGTCTACGTGAAGGGATCACATCCAGAGGCCTGTGTGGTCCAGATGGAATGTAGAAAGAATATTAAGAATGTTTGTACACACCTTTTCCCATATTCTCAAATCAGTGGTAGCACATACCTTTAATCCCAGTATTCAGAAGGCAGTGGTAGTGTATGCCTTTAATCCCAACACTTGGGAAACAGGAAGCAGAACTCAGAAGGAGTCAGTGTCAGACAGGAAGTGACCTCTGAGATGAGTCAGAGTGAAGGGCAGGCAGTCTGAAGTGAGTAGCCTGGAGCAAGCAGTCGGGATAAGACACAGGAGCAGTATAAAGCAGTCTAAAACAGTCTGAAGCAGTCTAAGCCAGAACAGTGAGTGAACTGAACCATTAGAGATCTGTTCAGAAAGATCTAGTCAGTGACTCAGTCAGCAGTACATCTCAGAGGTTTAAATGTTCTAGATTGTAGGGAGGCTGAAGCCTTCCAGTTCTGGGCTCAAGAGTAGATTGTAGGAGGCCAAAACACTCCAGGGCTCCAGGACTAGGACCAGGATTGGATTAGGCAAAGAACAAAAAGCTTTTTACCCTGAATCAACGTCTACACTTTAGCTTTATTGCCAGTCCTCCTAAGCTCTTTGCCAGGTTTGATTTGTCCTGGAGGTTAAATCAGAAGGGTTGTTTTTACCCACATTACAAACTGGAAAACCAACTTAGCCCTTGTTGTAGAAATATTGTCAACTTCACTAGATCTGGTGACAGACCTCTGGGTCTTTCCAGAGAGGGTTGTCTGAAGAGGGTGTTCTGTATCATCAGCTGGGTCCAGCTGATGATTGAATAAAGCCAGGTGGGGCCCTCCACCCCCACCCCTGCCTCCTGGTCTACTGAGATGCGAACAAGTTCTTGCTGCCACAGCCCATAAGCTGCTCCTGTCATTGTGCCTTCCCCGCTATGATGGATGTGTTCCCTTTACTGTGAGCCAAAATCAACCTTTCCTCAAGTTGATTCTTGTCAGGAATTTGGTTATAGCAATGAGAGAAGTAACTAATACAAGTGTAAAAAATACTATTAAAATATTTTGTTTTTTAAATCTTAGGCCTCAACCATAAATTAGAATCAAAAATAACAAGATACACAAAAGTATTTTACATGAGTAAAATGATAAAATATTGATGAAAATGTCAGACACCTGAATCTGAGTCGACAGTCCGTGGCGGATTGGAAGGCTCCAGCGCGTCGTCAGAGCGGCCCGTTACCTTCCTATACGGGTGAAGAGCGCCACAGTCACAACCCCAGACACAGATGTCGGCAGGCTCGGTTAAAGTCGGACACAATGACACAAAACACTCTCTCGCTCCCATCATTTGAGGTGGTGAGCACGGCACGCATGCAGAGCGTACGATTTTACATTAAGATAGGCTTTAGGAGTTACGAGAATATACATACGAATACTCACGTGGATTCTTCGGAATAGGGAACAAAAGTAATCAGACTTTTATGTTAAAAATAAAGTAATCAGAAGCTTCTGATCTTCAGATGAGAAGGCAGGCCATAGACTGAATATTTGCAAAAGACACATCTGAAAAGGAACTACTATGCAAGATATAAAGATATCTCATAAGGGCCAGCAAGATGGTAAAGGGTATTACTGGCCCAAGCCTGAGGGCCTAGATAAAATACCCAAACCGATTCGGTGGGAAAACTAACTCCTGCAAATTGACCTCTGACTTCCACACGTGCACCATGGCATGAACATGCTAACACACACATACAATAAATAAATAAATAAATAGAACTAAAGAACTTTATAAAGAGGAAATATGTATGTTCAATTTTTTGTTTGTTTTTTGAGACAGTTTTTCTGTGTAGCTCTGGCTGTCCTGGAACTCACTCTGTAGACCAGGCTGGCCTTAACTCACAGAGATCCACCTGCCTCTGCCTCTGGTGCTGGGATTAAAGGTGTGAGCCACCACTGCCCAATTATATGGTCTTTTTTTTTTTTTAAGTTTTAAACCACAACTATAAGAGAATGAACAACCAAGCTGAAAAGGAGTAAAGGAGAAGCCCTCCAGATGGCAAGCAAGCACAAGAACGAATGCGCAAGTGTCTCTGTGGCATACTGACCCACAGATTCCCCAGGAGTGTACAGTTGGGCCATATGGGAGTTGAATCTTCAGCTTATTGAGGAACCCCCATTCTGATTTTCACAGTGGCTGCCACATTCCCCGCCAGTAGTGCTAAGGATTCCCTACCACCCCCAGTCCTGGCCAGCATTTCTTTTCATTTTCTTGACTGGTGAGATGGACCCTCCGTATAATTTTAATTTGCATTTCCTGGTGGCTGAAGATGTTGACAATTTTTTCAAATATTAATTTTTAAAAAACTTTAAAACTTGCTAATAAAAAATATCCCACACTGAAATTAACCAGATGGAAAGTCTATACAACTCAGTAACCTTCTGTATAGTTAGAGTAACCTTTATCAAGCTGTAGGGCTTCTGGGGTTTTAGACTTTCACCATCTGATAAGGTTTTTGTGAATTCCTCCACCACAAAAGATGAACAATCCATGACAGAGTTGGAACTAGAAAGACAATTAGCTTTGTAACCTCTTCTACAACCTGTCCATCTACGGGTGTCCATTACCTGTGTCCAGCCCTTCCTCATCCCTGATGTTGAGCCTTTCTTGTTCTCCCCGTGTCACACTGCACCCACGTGTACACGCGTGTCAGTCCCTTTTATACTTTACGGAGCAGGTTGGAATTGGCATGGGGTCTTCTTTAAAGAGTTTGTAGAATTTGGCAGTGAATCAGTCGTCCTGGTTTTCTTGTTTGGAATACATCTGTTTAAGCTTTTTATAGCACATCACCTTAATTTTGGTAGGACAGATGTATCTAGGGCTTTTCCCATTTCTCTGGATTTTCCAGATTTGTTTTTAACTGTAAGTTTTCAAAATATCCCCAGTGACTTCTGATCTCATTGGTATTTATTGTGATGCTTCAGTATTCGTGGTTTTTTTTAGTTGGATCCTTTCATTTATTGGGCTTCTTTTTGCTAAGCATTTTTTAGTCATTTATTTTTTTTCAAAAGAAGCAATTCTTTGTTTAATTGAGTCTCTGTATTGTATTCTTCTCTCCGCTTCATCAATATCTGCCTTGATTTTATTGTCTCTGTCTGTCTGCTGTTTGGAGGTTTGGCTTGTTCTTGTTTTCTTAAGACTTCAAGGTATATCACTGAGTTGCTTATTTGACATTGAGTTTGGATTCCTGGAAGTTCGGTCATGCCTGTGGCTGGCTGCTGCCGTCTGTTTCTCCCTGACCCTGCTTGCTGCTGCCGTCTGTTTCTCCCTCACCCTGTCCTCAGTCATGCCTGTGGCTGGCTGCTGCCGTCTGTTTCTCCCTGACCCTGTCCTCGGTCATGCTCGTGGCTTGCTGCTGCCGTCTGTTTCTCCCTGACCCTGCCCTCGGTCATGCCTGTGGCTGGCTGCTGCTGTCTGTTTCTCCCTGACCCTGTCCTCGGTCATGCTCGTGGCTGGCTGCTGCCGTCTGTTTCCCCTGACCCTGCCCCCTGCCCGGCGCCCTTTCCCCTGTTTGTCTGATGATGTTTCCCGCCGTCTCTTAATTTTCATCCAGGCATTTATACTTTTTCCTCTTCAAACATTTAATTCCCTTGCTGACATTCTTACTCATGTTGCAGACTCTCCTCTTCACGCCCTGAATTGATTTTCTTACTTCATTTGTGTTTTTATTTGTATCCTGTCTGAAGGCGTTGATAGTTTTACAAGTAAAACTTTAAATTCGCCAGCTGGCATCTTGCCCACTTCAGTGTCTTTGAACTCAGAAATTTAGAAGTTAATGATCTTTAGCTAAAGTCAGGCTTCCTTGATGTTTCATTTCCTTTTTCTTTTTTTCTTGTTGTTGTCTGAGGCGGGGTCTCTCTATGTCTCTCCTGGTTGTCCTGGAGATTGCTATGTAGACCAGGCTGGCCTCAAACTCCCAGAGACCTGCCTGTTTCCACCTCCTAGTGCTGGTGGCATTGAAGGTGTGTGCCACCACACCTGGTGACTTTCCGTTTTCCTATGTGTCTGTGCATTTGCTGGCTTAGCTGTCCGTTCCATGCTTATTTGGGACTTTTTCTCAGATAGCAGCCTATTTTTCAGGGCTCAGCACCTAAGACCTCTCAGAGAGGAAAGCCAACCTTTTGTAACAGTAACAACGCCAAGCCAAACAGCATTTAGAAGTACATTTGGTATCTTAGTTACTTTTCTACTGCTGCAAAAGCACTATGACCAGGGTAACTTACTGGAGAAAGGATTTATTAGGGTTTATGGATCCGGAGGGTGAGTTCATGACCAACATGGCAGGGCGCATGGCAGTAGGCAGGAAGACATGGAGTTGGAGCAGCAGCTGAGAGTGTACTCCTTATCCACAAGCAGAAAGGGTGGGGAAGGAAGAAGCAAAGTTAAATAAATGAAAGGAGAGGGGAGAAGGAGCAGAGAGAAGAATGTGGAGGAAAGCATGGGAAACAAGGTTGCCCAATAATGAGAATGGGTGCTTAATCAGAGTTAGATAAATATAACAAGAGGAAACAAAATCTGAAACGAAGCCTTAACAAACGATGTCAAAATACCACTAAAAGTATAATTAAAAGAAAAGAGGACAATCAAGTGGCAAAAACAAAACCCTCACAAAAAAAGAAGAAAATGATTCCCTAATAATAAAATATATATATATTATTATATAATAATATATATATATATATATATATATATATATATATATACACACAAACAATGTTAGGTAAACGTGAGAGTGAGAATAAATGATAAAAACACGCTTCAAACAAACAAGTTCAAAGTACCACTAAAAGTACAGTAAAACAAGAAAAAGAGGACAGAAGAAGGAAAGGAAGGAACAATGGGAAAATAAAGACAAAGCTTTGGACTAGCCTATTTCCTGGTCCTCTAGAGTTGGGGTTTGTGACCCCCGAGATGGCCCAGCAGATAAAGGTGCTTGCTGCACATTCTGGCGATCTGTGTTCTATCCCTGGATCCCATGGAGAAACCAACTCCTGAAAGTTGGCCTCTGACTCCACATTCATGGGAGCCACGGCATGCACATGCCCGTAGTCTGTCACCACACACACACACACACACACATCAATAATAATGAATTAAAGAAATTTATTTTTGAAAATTGCGGGGCCTGAGCCCAGCTCCAGTTCCCGTGATGGGTTCCTCAGCTTCCATGAAGGAGGACAAACAACGTAAACTGGCAAGTGGGCGCAGTACCTCACTCTTCTATGGGACCCTTAGTTGGCACGCTTGAAGCTCTTTTAATAAGACACATAGAATACGTCTTATGGTGATTATGACACGCAGGAGCGTTTCTTTAATAGTAAATTAAAGAAAGATAAAGAAAAGCAAAGAATAAAATCAAAGAAAATAACAATGTGCACATTAAGGGAATAAAACAAAGTTTCTTTAAGCCAGCAATCCAACTCTCTAGGCCTTGCAATCTATTCTCCTCAGTTCATTCCTCTCGTCTCTCCTGTCTGTCTGTCTCTGTCTCTATGTCCGTTGTCCTCATCCTCGTCTCGTTCTCTCGTTCCTCTTCTTGTTCTTCATTCTTCCTTCTGACCAAGACTTTTCTGTAGCTTAAGTAGCACACTGCAGGAATGTTTATCTAAGGGATGCAGATGTCAGGCATATCTCAAACAGGAACCAATGCGAAAGGTGTCTCTCTTCTACAGCTGCAGGCTTCAAAGTTTCTTAGTTCTCACCAAACAGTAAATGATACAATGATTAGTTAGTGGATGGTAGGGATGTCACTGTTGATTGAATTGTATTGCCATTTGCTTTGCACAGATAGTTCAGGGTGCCATGAAGGTGCCAAGGTGTTGGGAGCCGAGTTGAAACGCCATTATAAGATGGCGCCGGTTTCCTGTTTCCGGGTTCTTAGTAAACAAGTAACAGCGCAGGCGCAAGTTGAGTAATCCTTGCCGCCTATGCTAATGAGGTTCTGGACATGCATCCAATCGTTGATGGTCACGTTGCTTGCCGCCTCCCCCTATGCTAATGAGGTTCTGGACATGCATCCAATCGTTGATGGTCACGTTGCCTATATAAGCAGGGTGCCTCACACATTCAGGGTCTTTCGCTCTCAACACTCAATCAAGCTACAGTCCTCAATAAAGCGTGAACCAGAAGAATCCTGTGTGCGGCGTCTTCCTTGCAGGCGAGGCGGGCGTCCACACCAAGGGAGGATTTTATGGTTTTTTAGTTCCTTGGTATGTATCTATTCTTCTGAGTCAAAGCTCTAAATTTCTAGTCTTATCTGGTGGCCTGGCTAGGTTGAAGGCTATTTCTCTCTTTAAGTCCTGGGAATGTTTACTTTTAAGTTGGTGCAGGCTTGCTATATTCTTCATTAGTGAAGGGCTAATTGTCTGCTTGTCTTTCCAGGTGCACTAACTTTCTAACTAAGCTCGCTGGCTTCTATCTGTTAAGGCTTATCTCTTCCTGGGAAGATCAGTATTTACTCCAGGAATAGCTTTATGATGCACTTGCAATAAACCTGGGTTGCTCTCACGTTCCAGGACTTGGAAGTCAGGATGTGATTACAATTTACTTCTGAATAGCATGGCTGTGTTTCATTCCAGCCCACAGTGGCCAGCTCAGGAATTAATTTGGATATTACTATTAGGCTATGCAGATCTTATTATTGATGAGAAATGTATGTCACCGTACAGTAAAGATAAGAAAGGGGCAAAGCTGACTGGATTTAGAGTCAGCTAGGATCACTTCAGGGTGTGTCTGTGAGGGTGTTTTCAGAGTAGTTTAACAAAAGAGAGAAAACTCACCCAGAATGTAAACAGTGGCCAGGGTCTCAGACTGAATAAAAATGGGTAAAGGATGTGGTGTGGTGGTATGTGCCTTTAATCCCAGCACTCAGGAGGCACAGTTAGATGGATCTCTGTGAGTTTAAGGACAGCCTACACAGCAAGTTCCAGGCCAGGCAGAGCTACATATGCAAGTGCTTGCGTGCGTGCGTGCGTGCGTGCGTGTGTGTGTGGTGGTGTTGTTTACTTGTATTCACACACACACAAAGTAAATAAATCATAAAGTGAATCTTTTAAAAGAGCACTGCTGGCCTCCTCTTGCCCTTCTGCTGCATAAGCACATGGAAGGAGCCGTGTTGAAAGCCGAGGGCATCTCTTGTAGACAAATGCGTGGGTTCTTGACCTCTGTTGTTTATAAATTACTCAGGTGAATGTGCTTTGTTGCAACAGCAAGAAGGGGGCAAGATAGACGTGCGGGCTGTGAACCGGCTGTACGATTTATAGACAAGTGGGCACACACTGTTTTCTTTCTTCTCTTTACTGTCTTGTGAGTGTACATTCGTTATCCAGGTTTTGATGTTGTTGAAAACAATTGAGATGGTACTTATCACTTTAGGTCAAATATGTTAACTAGCACACACCTGTAACTCCAGTTCTTGGAATGATGAGGCAAAAGGATTGCAAGTTTGAGGCCAGCCCGGGATGAAGAGCAAGCTCTAGGCTTCCGGAGCTGTATAACAAGCCCCTGTCTCAAAAACAGAAACAAAACCAAAAGCAAAATAGCAAGAGGGGCTGGACGGTATGTACGGCTCTTCCAGAGGACCTGAGTTAGAGCTCTAGCATCCGTGTCAGATCACAGCTGCCTGCAACTCCAGGTCCATGAGATCTGCACTCATTTGCACATAGCCACACACAAATATACACACACACCCCTGGTTAAAATTTAATCTATACCAACAGCAATAAAAACAGGCCAGGTGTCACAGTGCATACCCGTAATCCCAGCAATCAGGAGGCTGAGGAGGAGGCTGGGCAAAAGCATGGCAAATCTGAGGCCAGAAAAACCAAACCAGAACAACCCTGACCTCCTACCAGCGCAGATATACTCAGTTTCATGTGTATGTGGATATATGTTCACGCACACATATAAATAATTTTACAAAGAATCAGATCATACATATTTTAGCCATCTTAACAACTTGCAGAAGATTGATACTGGCTTAGCCAGTTTAGCTTTTCGTGCACAGTTCCTTCCCCTGCTCGTCCTCCTCCTTTTCCTTTTGTTTTGTTTCTCTGTTGTAACTCTGGCTGTCCTGGAACTCACGCTGTAGACCAGGCTGGCCTTGAACTCACAGAGCTCCGCCTGCCTCTGCCTCCCGAGTGCTGGGATTAAAGCATGCACCACACCTGGCTTAGACAAAGTTTCTTAAACGTTCACTGAGCAGCAGCTCTGCCCTTCTCTGCTTTCTGGAATCAACTCTGTAGCTTAGCTTTCACTGTGAGGGGGTGGTGGTGAAGAGACATCGCTTCCTTTCGAAAGATCTTTAAGGCTTGAAATACAGCTTGAATTCCAAAGCCAACGCCTACACTTTGGGCAGTATGCAAATCAGGATTTGAATTAAAGTTCCTAAATGTATGACAGAAATATGGTATTATTTTAAATATGAACCTTCCTTAACATGGAGATGATTTAAATCCGTCCTCTCCCCGTCATCTGTGATGCTGGTCCCTAAACAAAATTCACATCCAGCACTGCAAGCTCGACACTGTGGGGGCGCGCCCATCATCCCAGCATTCAAGGATGGAGGCATAGGATAGGGAGTTCAAGGCCATCCTCTGCTACAAAGTGAGTTTCAGGCCAGCCTGGACTACACGAGACCTTGTCTCAAAAAATAGCCAACACTAAAATCACATATCATTGTGGCATGAAAATCCCATACTTGGGCAGTGTGAACTAACCCCGACAGCAACCAGTTCCCCTATGGACACGCCACAATCACTGTCCCCATTACATTTCTTGATGAAGTACTACTGTTTGGAGAGATGTCCGCAGAAATCAAGACAAGGAGCATCTTTCTACTTGAGCTCCCAGTGCTCCTTGGTTGTTCTCCCTCCGAACACCTGTGGTATCTGCTGAGCTGGCCAGAGTTGGGGAAGGATGCCAGCAGATGTTTTTAAAACAGATAAAGAAAACTAGAGCCATTTCCTATTTGTACCCCACTGGGTTTTCTTTCTTTCTTTCCTTCCTTCCTCCCTCCCCCCTCCCTCCTTCCTTCCTTCCTTCCTTCCTTCCTTCCTTCCTTCCTTCCTTTGTTTCTTTCTTTCTCTCTTTCTTTCTGTAGGAGGTGGAAGGAATAGGAAAAACTGGTATGTGGTAATACATTCCAGAAATATTCCTGTCAGTACAGTTTAAATGATGGAATGTATAGGTTTGTAGCTTTTGGACTGTGATTCAGTTAAAACTGTTAGCGGGGAAATGTGCAGTTTGTGAGGATGGGAGCTGACTCTGCCTAAATCAGAGGACAGGCTGGTGTGAACAGAGGGGCTGAAGTCTGTAAGGACTGTTAGAAGCCTCTGACCTGCAAGCCTCCAGGCTGCAAGCCAAAATAAGCCCACCTCCCCTTCAGCTGTTCCTAGGTAGCTATTTGGTCTCAACCGTAAGAAAAGTAACTGATAACAGTTTCTAAGAGTATTGTTATGAAGTAGCCAGTTCCCTTGTCTCTTTGAAGCTGTCATTACAAAGCAGCAGCTGTTCCTGTCCCTGCATTCCGCACCCCTCACTTTCCTCCTTTGGGAGCTGAGCAAAGGCTGACCCAAGGCTTTCAGACTTCTGGAACCATGGGCCCAGATGAATCTCGTTCTTTCCTAGCTTGCCCAGCCTCATATATTTTGTTGTAGCAATGAAAGATGAGCTAAGGCAATATTGTGAACAGTCTTTCTGTATTGCAAAGTTCTTAGATGATATTTTTAATATGGAACTTATGGGCATAATTTACAACCAAATTTACTGATAGTTTTTGTAACACTTTTTTTCTGTAGTGACTTGTTTAGAAAAGCCTTTGACCCTTTGACACAATAATGTAAATATTCAACTGTACTTTCTTCTAGGAGCTAACGTAAATCCCTAAATCCCTTCTAGCTTTACTGAGCTATAATTTACAAACCACAAAATCTTCTCATAATGTCCTATACACAATGTTTTTGTTTATCTGTGGCGTTACACAAATATCAATTTCACCTAATTTTTGGATGTGTTTGTGTTATTGCTTCTGGTGATCCTACCCTTAGGATAGATATACATATTCCCCCATCCCCAGGCCCTAGAATATTTTTGTTCTATTGCTATGATTTCAAAACAAAACAAAACAAAAACAAAGAAACAAACAAAACAGTAACAACTTAGGGGAGAAAGTTTGTTTGGCTTATGCACTTCCGGGTCACGATCAGACACTGAAGCAAGTCAAGGCAGGAACCTGAAGTGAGGTCTGCTTGCTATTTCACACAGCACTGTTTTTGACCAAAGAACTCACTCATGAAGTACAAAGGAGGAAGTCACAGAGGAATGCCTCTTGGCGTATTGCTCACTGACTGGATCAGGCTCGTGCTATGTAGCTTCCTTAAATAGCCCAGGGCCACCTGCCCAAGGAATGGAGCTGTCCACAGAGGGCTGGAGCCCTCTGTGTTAGCAATAAAGACAGCCCCTCATAGACATGCCCACAGACCAACCTGAGTGAGTTTTTACGATGATGCTGAGCCGAGCTAGGTTGACAGTGAATGCTAACTAGAATAATTTCATCACCCCAAATGATATATTTGAACATATGATTTATTTTGGAAGTGGCCCAATTTCATCCCTTTGCTTATGAATACCTAGTTGTTTGAACATCGCTTGCTTGAAAGTCTACTCTCCTTTATTAAATCGTGCAGGCATTCTCGTTGAAGTCAGATGCTCCTGAGTTTACAGGATCTTCCTGGAGCTTCACTTCTCTTTCCCCACACTGTATGTCTGCCTGACACCACTGTCTGTTACACAAAGTTAAAAACCAGGAACTGTGAACCATCTACCTCTGGTTTCCCTTTAAATACAGTTCGCTGTGTGCTGGTGAAGATGTCTTGTTGAAGAGAGTGTAAACTAGTCCAGCCATTATGAAGAACAGCTCCTATTAGAATTACCCTGTGATCCAACAGTGGGCGTTGTAGCATTATACCAAGCATATCTGTGCAGTCCATGTTTATGGCAGCACTATGCACAACAGCCAACATACAGAGTCAGCCTAGATGCCTGCCAGTAGATGAGTAGTTAGAGAAAGTGTGGTATACACACACACTAACCATACAGATGTGGATGGAGCTAAAGGTCATTAAGTTAGGTAAATTCCACATTTTCTCACTTGTGGAAAGTGTTCATCTCAGAACTGAATGGAACAGTGGTGACCAGCACCTGGAAGGGCAGAGGTGGGCAGAGAGGGTCTCAGTAAGGGGCTCTAGGACCCCAAGGGGGAGGGGCCTCAGTAAGGGGCTCTAAGACCCCAAGGGGGAGAACCATTTCTGGTTTTTCTGTAGCACAGCACAGTAATACCGACTCACATGATCTGTGATATACTTCAAAGTGACAGGATGTGTCTGAAATTCCCAGCCCAGAACAGTTGATGTCTAAGGGAGTAGAAGGGCTTGTTCCCTCGGGTTAGTAACTACACGTTGTGTACAAACCTCATAAGGATGTAAAACACAGGCTCAGTAAGGAATGGATTCCCCCTCATTTTCATATGAATATTACAATGTTTCTTAGTTTCTGCAAAATAGGTGGTGAGGATTCGACAGGCATTGCACCAAATCCGAAGACTAATTTGAGTTTATTGCCATGGCATTGCCTTGGCATTGTCGAGCCTCCCTCCGCGAGGAAGTGGGGTACTTTTCCCTTAGTTTCACCTTCTTTGAAAGGAACACTGCTCTGAAGGCAGGTCACCACCCTGTTGCTTCCATTCCCTCTCAACCACCAAGGAGCCATGAGAAAGGTAGGACGTAGGACCCTCTGCAGCTGCCGGCCTGAGGGAGGCCGGCCCAGGAGTGATCTGAGTCAGGTGGATGCTGGGTTTGTGATTTGACTGAACAAAGCAGAGGACAGGCTGGAGTTTGTCCTGGGTGTTACTAAGCACCAGGCAGGTGATTCATACAGAACTTTCTGGAGGAGAGGCTGGGACCTTTGTAATGCTTCCCAGCCTTACAATCAATGTGCAACCCAGTGTGCAACCTGGTGTGCAACCCACTGGGCTGAGCCTTCAGGAAATCTGTTTGCTAAGAGGGATGTTCTTCTCCTACGGATTTCATCATCACACAGGTATTCAGTGCTAGCATTCACCCCTCTGTGTTTCCAAACAAAAGAAACAAAAGAAAGCTCTTGTCCCAGATATTTTGTCCCGTCTTCTAGAAGATTGGTCAGTGCCTCTACCTCCACCTCCACCTCCACCACTAGGGGGCGATAGACCTCTCAGAAGGAGGCGGCCACTTTGCTCCTAGAGACAGGGATGAGCAACATGAGCGAGGCTGTTGAATTTTTCCAGAGAGAGTACATTGCTCATGTACTATGTTAATGCTAAGACAGCACACAGCCTATTGAGCTACCAGGAATCCAGTAGCCGGCCTAAGGTAAACCCTGAGTGCTGCCAGGAGAAGCTGAGAACAGCCTCAAACCTGGAGAAGAATGGTCCGGTGATTTAGTTCTTGACTGTGAACTCTTCCGGAAGCCCCATTCTAGTCCCTACCCTGAAGCTTTTTGATGATAGTCTTGCTGTCAATCAGAGCTATTTGTAAACATCTACAAAGGTGATTCTTTATGACTCCCCACCCCCAGACAAGTTTCTGTGTGTTGTTTTTAAAGTTTGCTTTCTTATTGTCTCCTTTTCTCACCACCCATAAAGGGCACCAGGCTTGTGTTGTTTGGATGGGTGTCGAAAGGTAGTAAGCCAGGGGTTAGAAAATGTGGGTTCAATAACAACAAGGAAGACACTGCCCATTATTCAAGCCTGATTTCTCCATGGCAGAAGGAACAGCCTCTGAACCTCTAGACAGAACCTCGGGTGTCTATTATAGTTGTTAGTCTGTCTTGCGTGAGTTGGTAAATAACAGGAGACAATTCTCTGAGATACAAGCCAGAACGACCAGGCAGAAGGCTGCAGTCGCCCTGGGCTAAGCCCTGGACTGAAATGAACTGCTTATCGAGCCTCTCAGTCTGATCACCCAGGTGATTTATTGATTGAAAGCTACACCCCTAGATACAAAGTCTTCTTTTGCATTAATGAACAGGTGGGGATGGTGGGACCCATCTTAGCCCTTGTAGATTGGAGAATAATTACTTATTTACAAGACATAATCAAAAGCATAATATTTTAATAGTAATAATAATTTAGTAATTGAAATTAAGGATAGTTATATATGACATACCAGAATATTGTTCTTTAAAAACATTTATGTCTCTTCATTTGTGTGTGTGTGTGTGTGTATGTCAGTGGCTATGTGCCACACAAGTGCAAGAGTCTTGGAGTCCAGAGAGGGTGTTGAAGTCATGGGAAGCTGTGAGCCTCACAGTGTGGGTGGGGGCTGGGAGCTGAACTCAGGTCTTCTGTAAGAGCAGCAAGCTATGAACCACTACAGCCATCTCTCTAGCCCCGTCTTCCCTCAAATACTGTTGTTTTGCTGGAGGAACCATGAGTTGAGCGCATCCTTTTTAAGACATCTGAAGACCCTTACCTGGTCTGCAGCTTCCAACTCAATTCAGATTTCACTTATAATGGTTTAACTTCGACTTAGTATTCTTGGTTGTTTTTTTTTTTTATGTTTAATGATTTATTTTTATTTGAGGGTGCCAGATGCTGGAACCAGAGTTACACACAGTTGTGAACTGCCATCTAGGTGCTGGGAATTGAGCTGGAGTTCTCTGGGACTTCTGAAACAGCTCTTTTGTCTGTTAACCCTTGCTGCCACATTTGGGATGAAGTTAGGCCCATTGTCCCATTTTGTTTTCCATTTCGGGATTTTATTTTTGTCTTTTTAAGATTTGAATATGTGAAATGTTTACCCAGTGCCAAAGTTAAAAACTGTACAGAAAGGTAGGCAGATTCAGAGACACCTCACTGCCAGCCCTCTCCCGTCACACCCTCATCTCCACGGGGAATTGTTTTTAGGGGAAATGCCTAAATGTATTCTTACCCCTCCCAGTTCACTCTCCGTGTATGGCTCCCGCTCCCGCTCCCGCTCCGGTTCTGGGTAATTTGCTTCGGGCCTTAGAACTCAGGCCCTTCCTTGGAGATGCCAGGTGTAAGGCCCAGGATATCAGAGATGCTGCTTCCTGCCCCAAGGACAATCCCATCACAGGCATCCAAGGTCGCCACCTGCTGTACTTGGTGGTGGTGGGGTCCTCTGGACTTAACAGGTGCATGTTAAATAGGTGTGGGCTCCTATGTTTGACAAACAGAAATAACCCACAAGTCCCAAGCTTCATTCACTCCACACAGCATCAAGTGCCTCATGCTACGCTCTGCTCCCGCTCCGAGCCCGGCTGCGGCTCCGGCTGCGGCTCCGGCTGCGGCTCCGGCTGCGGCTGCGGCTGCGGCTGCGGCTGCGGCTGCGGCTGCGGCTCCTGCTCCCGCTCCGGCTCCGGCTCCTGTTCCCGCGCTAAGCTCTTAGACTGTGGTAAACTTTAGACGCACCTGTTACTGGATCCTTAGGTGATCAGTAAAAAGCCTACTGGGAGTTTATTCTTCATGTGTTGTCATGTTCAAAGTTGTAGCCAGCTTTGTTTGGGTGAATACTGACAGATTTTAAACTATGTTTCTATGATATAATGTGAAAAGAATGGATTCCAGGAGCTCCATCCCCCAAGCTTCTAGGGAGACTTCTGGGCTCCTGCTTTGAGGCATTGGGGCAGACAGAAGAGCAGCCGGCCAGCTGTGCTGTCTGTACTCACGCACAACAGGCTCAGAATCAGTGTTGAATTCAAGGATTAAGAAAGGCCATTGTGGGGAAAGAGGCCTGATAAGTCTTGTAGGGAGGGAAGAGCGCCAGTCACTCAAGTGCCCCAAACTGGTTCTATGTAAACAGTCATCACATACACAAAAGACCACCCGCAACTCACAAGATCTGACCAATCCGAAATCGCCTGCCCAGGGCCTGGCCCTAATAAAGAACCTACTGCAGAATTCTGAAAACACACATTTTCTTTAAAGGGTCATGTGTCTCTTCACAGCAACCAAATACTGAATAAGACACTGATTATAAAAGACTTTAAGTATGTTTTTAAATAGAGGCTGGAGGAACGACTCAGGGTTTAAAAAGCATGGGCTGCTTTTGCAGAGGACTCAGGTTCGATTCCCAGCACCCACACAGTGGCTGACAGCGCTCTATAACTCCAGTTCCAGAGGATTTGACACCCTCTTTTGACCTTTGAAGGGCACTAGGATGCCCATGGTGCATAGACGTTCATGCAAGCAGTATTAGCTGAGCATCTTCCCTATTCGCCATGCTGCACAACCCCTCCAACACTGTGAGCCAAAATAAACCTAAGGATCTAGGGTAGTTGTTAAAACGGCAGCACAAGGTTCTCTCCCACATAGATAAGCATCATCCTGGGACTCACACACACTTGTAGGAGGATTGAGAATGTCATAAGACCATTGGTGTGGAGGTGGGAGGGTGCAGACCTTATCAGGCCAAATGGAACCTGGGTGGGAGTGGGGAGGCACTAGAAACATCTTAAACATCTGAAAGGAGAACATTTGATCTCTTGATCCATTGATCTGGCAGCATGGCTGCTCTAGTAGGGATTACCTTACAAAGGCCTGTGTGATCCAGCTTTCTGGAATGCATAAAGAATGTTAGTCTCAGGAACCAGTTATTGTCTAAGCAATTGATGCTCAAGATTATCCTTTCCTCTGTAATCTTCATCTGTTTTTATTAATCCTAATGAAAGATATTTCTGAAATTCCTCCTCAGTGACAAATACAGAGATCACGTCTCTCTGTCTTGACCCTCACCTAATGACAACAGGTCAGCCGGTCTGGTGTTTGGGGAAGTGGATTATAGGACTCCCTGTGGCTGCAGGCAATAAAGCCATGCTGGAGTTGGCTGGATTACATCTCAAATAAAACCCCGGCTGTGCCTCTGAAACATAGCAAATCTGTTTACTTGCATGACTGGGGAATTAGACAACCATTCGTGGCCACCCATCGAAAACCTTAGAATCCAAAACTCACTAAGCGTGAAATCCCATTGAAAGCTGTTTCGTTCTCTTAATTGTGCATTATGTTTCTCAAATCTGACAGACCTTCAAGGTCATCGCTTGGACATTAATTATCATTGTAATGTAGCAATAGAAAAATGTATTTTGAAAAAGTTCTGGCTGGTAGAATGCTGATGGTGAAAGAATTCATCACTTTATCGGGTGGGTGTGAATTTACTTTTTACTACATGGTGAGGAAAAAAAAGGGAAGTAAACCTTCCAGAGTCGTTTTGGCACTCAGGGCCCATGCCAGTCTGCAGAAATTCCTGTGCAGAGAGACCTGGAGGGAGAGGTGCCTGCTGCCCGGGGTGCTGATGCAGGATGTGGAATGGCTGAGCTGGAGCCATTACAGAGAGTCCTCCACCCCTTGCCAGGTGATTTTTCTGATCCAGTCGACAGTGACCAGATGCCTCTATTTGTGCCCTGTTTCATGCTGGATTGGAAACACCATGGTAGAGTTCCTGGAGCAGATGGGGCAGCTTCAAGCAAATTCTTCCACAGTACAAGCTAGGGTACACTTTTATCTTATATTTTGTTCTCTCTCTCTGTCTCTGTCTCCCTGTGAGTGTGTGTGTGTGGTGGGGTGTGTGGGTATATTCTGTTACTGTAATAAACAGCATGACCCAGATAAAATCTCAGAAGGATTGATTTTAACTTACATTACCAAGGGAAACTGAGGCAGGACTGAAACTGGAGACTACAGAGGAATGCTGCTTAATGGTTTGGTTCTTCTGGTTTACTTAGGAAGCCTTCTTAATAGTCAGAGCCCACCTGCCTAGGGATGGCACCGCCCACAGTGGTCGTAGACCCTCCTATATTAATTAGCAATTAGGAAAATGCTCCACAGGTATGCCCACAGGCCATCTGATGGAAGCGATTCTTCGATTGGGTTTCCTTCTTCTCAAGTATGCCAGGTTGATAACCAAGCTTAGCTACCACGCCTGCATGTCACGGTGAGTGAGTGGGCAGCCCCGGGTGTCCGCATTTCTTTGGGTGGGCGAAGCTTTGTCCTGCGGCTCACCTCGAGGTGATGCCCAGGGATGCTCACAGGGCCTTGCAAATTCTCTCTTCTGGCCCCAGTATACACTTCTGCAAGCCCAACTCTCAGCACAAGGCTCACTTAGGCCAATGAAACTGCCGTGAGTTCAGCCAGCTGTGCGGATGATAACATGAGCATCCCCCGGGAGCAGGCTGCCATTGCAACGCCTCCTCCCAGGAGGCCCTGGGGCAGCACCGCTGTCTCCATCACACGCCGATTCCTTGGCTTCTTTAAAAGGCATGGCCTTGGGATCTAACATTAGAACCGCAGCCGCTTGAGCACTGGAAGGAGCCTAGCTGCACTAGCTGCACTACCTTGAGGCCGCGGTTTAAAATGCCAGCCAGGCTTTGACACTCGATTCAAATAATGGAGCCCTGGAATGTGCTCTGGACTCAGTGATTTGTTTCTAACAAAGGGAGAGAGGCAGAAATACGATGTGTGACCCGAGGATTAGCTGATTCAAAGACACCGCAGTCCCAACGCTGCTCTCCTTCATCTCTCCTCTCTCTCCCTCTGCAGGCTGCCAGCTGCTATGTCATGGGTACCCAGTGGCCCCACTCTGTGGAGCTGTCAGCGGGGACCTGAGGCCTCCTGACAAGTCATGTGTGCCAGCCACTGTGGACTCAGACTCTCCAGCCTTCTGACACTGAACCCTAAGGTGACCATCTGAACAGGAAAGACTCATCCTGAAGTGCCAGGCCGAGCCATCCTCAGCCCTGATTCTCAGAAACCGTCAGGCAATCATGCATGTGCTTTTTAGTTGCTTCATCTAGAAGGACTTCGTTAAGCCCAGTACCATCGTGGAGTGACACTGGACTCACCCCTCCACTTGGGGGTGCTGTCATACAGCAGCACAGCCTGCGAATCCCTCCTCCCCAGGCAGAGGAGAAACACTCCCTTCCATCCGGTGAGTCCCCCATGCTGGGACCCATCCTTGACCATAGTTTCACAAATCATCAAGTTGCCACTGGACACTTGTGAGTTAAGTACTTTTAACTTTTAAATATACAATCCAATTCATGAATAGTAAGGTCTGTCACAATACCCCATTCATATCCCATGGAGCAGATTGAGTATCCCACATGACATGTGTTAATTGCTTTGATTTTGACAGCTAAAAATCACATCGCCATGACATACGCTTTCAAAGGAGTGCTCATGATTCAAATTTTCCAATTTGTATTCTTTTTATTAGCATTGTATAAAAATACCACAGGCAAGTTTTTTCCTTAGCTTTCCCCTGCATTGTGATCAATAAAGATTTACATTAAAAATATGTGGTTTCAACATACCTCAGTTTCTCACTGGGGAAAAAGGAGTGGCCTCTCAATTCATCTCCTCTACCGTGGTGAGAACTGGAAGGCTATGACTCAATACTTGGTAGACCAGTTAGCCAAGGGTTACTTAAATGTTTCATTTTGGAAAAGAAGGCATTCTAACGAAGAGTAATTTATAGCTTGAGTTCCGAAAGTTACCTCATTAGTAACTTTAAATGTATAATGTAATCAGAAACAAATGGCAACTCCCAGATTTACCAACCAACGGCACTGATTTTATTTCATTTTTTATTCTGTAATTTTTGTTGACACAAAGGATAAAAATCAGTAGGCACAGGAGGCAGCTGTGCTGGTTTAGTTCATAAAGTGGGGCATCTGAGAGTCAATCTCTTATCTCTGATGTAGAGGGTGTCTCATATCACTCCACCCAGTGCCCAATGAGAAGACGCAGGGCTGCTCACCTACCAGGGAGCTACTCCTTAGCCTGATTCTCTGGCTGCTCTTTTGGCTGGGGGCCCTTCTCAACCCAAACAGAAACCAACTGTTTTCAGTTTTGAAGGCTCTCAATAGCAGGGAAGGATAGAGCACAGAGGACACAGGGTAAGAAAAAGTTGAAATTATTCCGTGAGTGCTTTGGACTGGGGTTTCGATGCTCGGTGAGGTTCGGTGAGGCAAGGAAGGTCCCAGTGAGAAGGCAGCACACAGGCCTCCAGCTTCCTGCTGTCTTGCAGGAGCACAGATCATGTTGCTGCACACATCCACAGAAGAGCATCGCTGGCCTTTGCTGTAGAAATTTATTTTTAGTTATGTACAAAATATTGTTTTGTGCACTGTTGGGTGAGAGTTCTGCCTAGGACTTGACATTTTGTACTGTCTGCAGGTGTTGGATTTCTGTGGATGTCTGATTGCTCAGGCTCTGCACGTGCTATCAGTAGAACACCTGGGGAGTTCTGAATCAATAAAAACACCTGAGTTCAGATGCTCAAGGTTCCACTGTCCAGTCTGGCACTGGCCAGGATGGTGGTTCCCTCTGCTGAAGTCTGGCAGAGTTTGTACCTATGAATATGCCTCTTTGTCATCCTTCCTGAGCTGCCACAGTAGGTGCACCGCTACAAATGGCATACCAAGGTGGGGCACTGACATCATACCAGTTAATCCAACGTGGAGACAAGGAAGAATGAGAATAAAACTCCAGACCTCACAGAGTCTGTTTTGTTTTGTTGTCTGCAAACCTGTCCAGATCCTGGTGAGGTGAGGCAGTCCTGACAAGACACATCTGCTATGGTGATGAGAACTCCACCCCATTAGGGAACTCTTCATGCAGACAAGGTTACAAGTTGTTTTTCCTGAAAATCAGACTCTGTCTTAAAATCTGAAAAGTGTTTCTTCAGGGTCAGCACACAGAAGCTGCCTTCCAGAACTGACCGAGGTTGTATCTTGTGCTGGTAGCTGAGCTTGGTACTATAAGAGTCACCCAGGTGGTGCTGGTTTTGAAGGCATGAAGGGGTCATGGAGAACAACGGAAGCTTGGCACTGTGAAAGGCCAGGAGAGACCATTGCTAAAAGTGCAGCCTCAGTGGCAGTTGTAGTTGAAGGCCCAGATTGAAGGGGTCATGCAGATAAGTTGAGGCTCAGCACCATGAAGAATGCCCAGGAGAGGCTATTGGTGAAAGTGCAGCCCAGCTGCAGTAAGGGACCCCAATGTTCTGAAGATGCCAGTACCCTGGGACGACCACCAAGAGCAGCAGTGGAGGGGAGCCAGCCAGAGCCTGGAGGACAAGCTGTGTGTGCTGCAGAGGGCAGAGCAGAGAAGTGACCCAAGCCCTTTGGAGGAGCCCAGAAGACTGTGAGTGAATTCCAGATAACTGGACATTAATGTTTTTCTGCTTCCAAAGACACTGTGAAAAGCTTGATAGATGTTTGGAATTGTTAGGTCCTGTGCATTAAACGCCTCATAATTGTTCCTCTTGTAAATGGTTTTGTTGGTGTAGTGTTGAATTGTGTTGTATAAAGCATGTATAAAGATAAAGCAATTTTTTTGGATTGGCTTATACAGAAAAGGGGAATTGTTGTAGAAATTAATTTTTAGTTTTAAGTATAAACATAGTTTATACTTAAGTTTAGTTTAAAAACTAAAACTAAGTTTTAGTATTTTAAGTATAAAATAATTGTTTTATGCACTCTTGGGTAAGGGATTCACTAGGTCTTCTTAGCATTTTGTATTGTCTGCAGGTGTTGGGTTTATGTGGGGGATGTTTGCTCAGGATCTGCAC
Organism: Cricetomys ansorgei; assembly: GCA_026225945.1. Lineage (NCBI taxonomy): Eukaryota > Metazoa > Chordata > Mammalia > Rodentia > Nesomyidae > Cricetomys > Cricetomys ansorgei. Next base: position 87,040 of record JAMJFZ010003728.1, on the reverse strand, counting down.
GTGCTATCAGTGGAACACCCAAGGAGTTCTGAATCAATGAAAATACCCAGGGTTGCACTGTCCAGTATGGCGCTGGCCAGGATGGTGGTTCCCTCTGCTGAGGTCTGGCAGAGTTTGTACCTATGAAAATGCCTCTTCGTCATCCTTCGTGAGCTGCCACAGTAGGTGCCCCTCTACAGGCCTTAGCACGCATTTCGAGGTCATCCTTCCAGAGCCTCGCCCACAGACTCCTCCCTGGAGCCGTGCACCTGTCGTCCTTCCTCTTCCTGGAATGGCCCTGTGTCCTCAGATCCCTAGACCTGACTCAGCTTCCATGAGTGGTCACCAGCAGGGGATGAAGGAAACAAGTAGAGCACAGGAGGGAAATGGTGCCAGCTTTCCCTTACATATGTTTTCTTTTAAAATCTAAGGTGGTGTGGCAGTGTCTGTTGCTGTCACCAGGGTAACACCCCCACAAACGCCACTTACATTGCCAACTGTTCAACTCTAGCAAGCAAGAGCTATCGCTCAGTCATCCTGAGCTCATTGTTCTGTGCTTTAAAATATGTATGTTAAAACACTTGAGAAACTTTGCCTCACAATTGAGGGTGCAGTCCCTCATGGTGGGGTGTGGGGTGCTGGGGTGTGGGATGATGGGGTATGGGATGTGGGGTGTGGGGTGCTGAGGTGTGGGGTGTGGAGTATGAGGTGCTGGGGTGTGGGGTGCTGGGATGCTGGGGTGCTGGGGTGTGGGGTGCTGGAGTGTGGAGTGTGGGGTGTGGAGTGTGGAGTGCTGGGGTGTGGATGCTGGGGTGTGGGGTGTGGATGCTGGGGTGTGGGGTGTGGAGTGCTGGAGTGTGGAGTGTGGGGTGCTGGAGTGTGGGGTGTGGGGTGTGGGATGCTGGGGTGTGGGGTGTGGAGTGCTGGAGTGTGGGGTGCTGGTGTGTGGGGTGGGGTGCTGGAGTGTGGAGTGTGGGGTGCTGGAGTGTGGAGTGTGAGGTGTAGGGTGTGGAGTGCTGGAGTGCGGGGTGCTGGGGTGCGGGGTGCTGGGGTGTGGGGTGCTGGGGTATGGGGTGTTGGGGTGCTGGGGTGTGGGGTGTTGGGGTATGGGTACTGGTGTGGGGTGTGAGGTGCTGGAGTGTGGGGTGTAGGGTGTGGGATGCTGGGGTGTGGGGTGCTGGGGTGTGAGATGCTGGGGTGTGGGGTGCTGGAGTGTGGAGTGTGGGGTGCTGGTGTGTAGGGTGTGGGGTGCTGGGGTGTGGTGCTGGGGTGTGGAGTGTGGGGTGCTGGGGTGTGGGGTGTGAGGTGCTGGGTGTGGGGTGTTGGGGTGTGGGGTGTGGGGTATTGGGGTGTGGGGTGCTGGAGTGTGGGGTGCTGGGTATGGGGTGTGGGGTGCTGGGGTGCTGTGGTGCTGGGGTATGGGGTGTGGAGTGCTGTGGTTCTGGAGTGTGGGGTGCTGGGGTGTGGGGTGCTGTAGTGCTGGGGTATGGGTGCTGTGGTGCTGGGTGCTGTGGTGCTGGGGGTGCTGGGTGCTGTGGTGCTGGGGTGTGGGGTGCTGGGCATAGTTAGTTTATAGTCAGGAAGCAGAGCGAGGTGGACACTGGTGCCAAGGACCTCAGCCATGGGTGGGTCTCCCCTCAGTCTAATCTAGATAACCCTCACAAACATGCCCGTGGTTTTCCCTGTATTATCCTAGATCCTGACAGTCATTTCTTGAGCCCTTTCTATTTTTAATAAAACTTCAACTGTGCTTCCACTGGCTAGTCCTGAAATTCCTTTCTGTTTCAAAACCACAAATCCCAGTTTGCATACAGCTCCTCCAGGTTGCTGAGGAGGTCAGCGTGGAACTGTGTGTCTGTCTGTGTCACAGCCAATAGGATGAATATCAGAAGTCACCTGTATGCTCCATGTGACCTCATGGGCAAGACTAGGAACCAGCATACCCATAAAGCACATGCTGATTGCCACCAACCATATGAGGGCGTGTCCTCAGCCTCTGACACAGTTGCCCACTCACAAATGGATACAGTGTCAACCCATGTACGGTTCTTGTCCTACTGAGAGCAGACTCTGCTAGTTAAGTTACCCATCTCAGTCCAAACCCAGCCTTGACGACGCACGTTCTTCCTCAGGTGAGCAGTCTCCTAGAGGGTCTATCCCTCCGATGGTGCTGTCCCGGGAATGTATTAGATGCACAGGAGAATGAAAAGGACCCATGAGCCATTTAGCAGTTCCCTGCTAAGACAAGAAATTGAAAAGTCAACTGGAGCCTAATTGTGTCTTTGGTTCCACAGATGTGAGACACTCCTTACTCTATGTTAAAGGCTTTCAGTCACAACACAGTAGATAGTAAAAATACCTACATGATACATCCCCAGGGTTTGCATTCCACACTACAGTGGGGGGTGTGCAAAGAATTTATTTTTTTCCAGACAGATGGAACAGAGCTTTAAAATATGAAAGTAAGCTGTTTTTCATCCCTCAGTATCGACATGCAAAACATCAAAAGATCTTAATGAAAATTTAAAGGTCATTTGCTTTTCCATTTATTTCTATTTGATCTGTTGAGACATTTTAAACATTGTGCAAAACATTTGACTATAATTGATTTGGTTTAAAGGTTACTGTCAGATGTTTCATTGTAAATGTAAATTTGTATAACCGGAAAAGCAGTTCTCCACCGACACTGCTATTTACATAGGCTTTGCATCCATCACTCTCTGGAAGCAACTTTTTTTACATTGTGTGTTATCTGTGTGTTCTTGTGTGTGCATGTTCATGTGTGCAGATGCACATGTGTGTCTGTGTGCATGTGCAGGCCAGAGAACAACCTCAGGTATTGTTCCTCAAGTGTTATCCACTGTGGGTGTTTTGTTTTTTGAGACCGGGTTTCTCTGTTGTAATTTTGGCTGTCCTGGAACTCACTCTATAGAGTAGGATGGTCTTGAACTCACAGAGATCCACCCGCCTCCCAAGTGCTGGGATTAAAGGCGTGAGCCACCAGTGCCTGGCTTTTTTTTTAATTTTATTTTCACTGTGGTTTTCTGAGCTAGGCTCTCATTTGGAATGCCATCGTGCCACACTGACTCCTAGGGGCCAGTATCTGCATTTCTGTGCTTCTTGCTGCTAGGATTACAAACCCACAGCACCAGGCCCAGTTCTTTTTTTTTTTAAAGACGTTGAGTTATGGGAAAGAACCAGGTCCTCATACTTGAAAGGCAAATACTTTACTGATTGGACTATGTCCTAGCTCTAAGCTTTCATTCTAAAAATCATTTTTAAGCGTATGTGTATTTGTGTGCATGTGAACGCATGCTAGAAGGGAAATCGGAATCCCCAGAGCTGGAGTTACAGGTTGTTGTGAGTTGCCTGGTTCACATCAGAGCTTAGAGTCAAACTCTGGTCCTCTTCAAGAGCATCAAGTGCTCTTAATTGTAACCGTTGATTTCTTTATTCTTGTGAGTTCATGGCAGAAAACAGTTTCTTCTTTGCTAATTCAATCCTGGGTCCTAGAGGGTTTCAGCCTCTGTACAATCTAATCTTTAACCTAGACCTAGAGAGCTTCAGCTGTGAGGACCGGTGCCCCCTAGTGGTGGGCATCACTGACCTCGGCTCTCCTCTTTCCCATGGAATCCTCGATATCCCAGAAACTCCTCGTTTACCACAAGATATAACAAGCCAATCCAGTGTTCAGGTCCTAACCAATCAGAGAGATTCCCCTAGTCACTATCTGTTTGGCTTAAAAGGCCCATGTGGCGGCATTTGGGGGTTGCCATGTTTTTCTTAGTTGGCTGATCCAGGCATGCCAGAATGTATTCCAAGGAAATAAACTGCTTTGTATGGCCATGTATTTCTCTCAGTGTCTAACTGAGCCATTTTGAGGACCCAACATCAGCCTCATGTAATCTAATCTGCAAACCTAGAATGTCTCAGCCTCTGAGACTCACTACTGACTGAGCTCACTCTACCTCGCTGTCTTTTTGCTCTGAGCTGTCCTGTGAACTCCGAAATGTAAATTATAAGCAGTCTGCTCCTGAGTCTCTGCTTTCTCTCTGCTTACTTTGGCTTCTCCTTCTAACTGAACTGTGAGCTGACTACACTCAAGCTGCTTGACTGAACTAGCTCTCTGCTTGTCCTCTCTGCATGTCTGCTTCCCTTCCGCTTCCAGTCTGCCTCCCTCTCCCCCCCCCCCCTCTCAGCTCTGCCTCTATCTCTCCTTCTCCTCTCTGAGCTGTTCTGCATGTTTCACTACTGACTACTCCTTTTATATCCTGAGAGTTGGCATTAAAGGCGTGTGCCACCCCTTCCTTCTGAGTTGGGATTAAAGGCATGTGCTACATAGCCTTAACCACAGAAATCCCTTTCACCTAGCATTAGCACAAACGGGACAGGACTAGCCGGACTAACTGCATTCCAGCTGGATCACACAGGCCTCTCTGAAGGTGATCCCTTGCCTGAGCAGCCATGCTGCGGGATTAAAGGATTGAATGTTACTCTACACTTAATCTCTGAACCATCTCTCCAGCCCCAATCTTCACTGTTTAAAACTACTTTTTGATGCCATTCCAAGATTTTCCAACATAAAAACTCCAATGGAATTTTCTAAGACACATCTGAGTCATGTTGGGAAGAGTTCAGCTCAGCAGAAAAATCTGTAAAAACCACAGAACTTTGCGATTCCAGAGGATGCTCAGAGAGCAGACATGGCTGGTCCTGGAAAGAACCAGCACACAGGAATATTTTCCCTCTGAGCAGAGTTTTAAAGACACGATAGCTAAAGGCATGGGTAGAGCACAGGGAAACTCTATAGGATGGTTGGCACCCTGAACCTAGTGTGGGAGTTTGATTAAGAGGGCACCCCAGGTTTATATATTTAAATGCTTAGTCATCAGGGCATGACACTACTTGAGAAGGATTAGGAGGTGTGGCCTTAACAGAGTAAGTGTGGCCTTGTGAGAGGAAGTGTGTCACTGGAGGAGGGCTTTAGTGTCTTTCTCACTTCCTGCTGCCTGCAGATCTGGATGTAGAGCTTTCAGCTCCTTCTCCAGTACCATGTCTGCCTCCCTGCCACCATGCTCCCCACCGTGATGATGATGGACCAACCCTCTAAGCCAGTCCCAGCTAAATGCTTTATAAGTGTTGCTGTGGCCATGGTGTCTTACGGAAGACTTCCTGGCTGCAGCTGTGGCCTTCTATGGACGACACAGCCAACTTGCCAGCCTGTGGTGACTCAGCACAGAGAGAGCCAAGCAATAAAGCCTGTGGCCTCCTCTTCCTTCCATCCAGTCTCCTGCCCTCACTTCAGCGACCAAACCCACCCAAAGGCAGAGGGCACGGAAACCCACTGCTGTGTCCATGGGGCAGGCCAGCTTCTTGGGACTCAGAGGAGATAGAAAAGATAGTGGAGACAGACAGACAGACAAGAAATAGGTGTAATTTGCAGTTATGAGCACTGCACACAAGGAAGTGGTAGCCTTGGCTTTGCAAATTTCTTTTAAGAGACATTTTCTTTTTCTGAAAGAAATCAGGGCTCTCTGTGAGGACTAGGGTGAGCTGGAAGTTATGGAGAATCAGGGTTGCCATGCTGGAGACAGCCAGGGGTCATTTAGTGAGACATTTTATACTATGAGAATATTTTTAAAATAACTCTTAGGAAAAAATGTACTATATGTGTATGCCACGTATGAGAACTTTAAAAACGCCACCGTTTTAAAGGAGCAAATCTGATTTTCCCCAGCAAGCCTTGCCCCTCCAGCTGCCAACTGCTGCTGTTCAGGCCTAATGCTTGCCTCCATTGCCACCCTGCTGGGGACACGGTGGGGGGGGGGACGTGGCCAGCACCCCTTGTGCCCACCATGAACCCCAAATGGTGCCGAGGACCACTAGGGAGTCAGCATATTTCCCCTTTGGGGGAGTCTGGCTCTGCAAGGCGGGAGAGCTCTGTGACTTGAGACCCCCCCATAAAAAAGCTCCCCACCTGGGACTACGAGAAACCCTACTCCCAGCTGGCTGTGGGGTCCCCCAACCTAGCAGAGCAGCATAGAAGTAGCTCCAAATAACACAAATGGCCCTAAGTTAGTCCCCTCAATTCCTCTCTGGACTTGCCAAATAAGGGCAAAAATCCCACCAATCACAGGTCACCCTGGGAGGTGCCCCCCCCCACTATATAAAGAATGGCCTTCTGGACTCAACTGAGAGTAGGGAGGGGGCACAGCCTTGGCTGCTGCCTTCCTCCCAAGTGGAGGCAGCCACCGAGAAGCAAGAGTATCTTAGCTCTGCCAGAAGCAAGAGCAGCTCACTCAGGGATATTTCCCTTCAGAGTTGCAACACTGGGGACGCCTTCCCACCTCAGAGCTGGGTGGGCCCTGGGCTCCAGAATGCCAGGCCACTTTTACATCTCTGTTCCAGTGGAATAAAAAACCCCTAACAGAGGTGATAAGATTACTCAGTGAAGGCTGGAGATACAGGCCAATGGTAAATCTCTTCCCTAGCACACACAAGATCCTGGATTCAATCTCCAGTATAAAGATCGTCTGAACAAAAAGGATTAAAAAATATTCCATATAAACGATATTTTTCGAATATTTCCAAACATCAAAAGATGACGTTATATACTATGAATATAAGTTCAGAAGGTGGAAAAATAGAAACCCTGCAACTTAAGTCCACAAGTCTACTTAGTTATCAATTGACTCTAATCAAAGTTCGTTAACGCTTTGCCTTGGTTTTCAGAGGGAGCTTCAGGACCCTGCTGAAACACAGCCAAGTACTTCCAGAAGGGAGAGCCAGGGCTAGGAGACACAGCATCCAACCAGGAACACCTTGGGGTGGGGGTGGAGGCCTTGTCCCCACTGCAAGAAGCGGCTTTGTCTAGCCTCAGCGAGAAGTCAGTCAGTCAACCCTGCGTGGCCAAGGGAACCGCGGGCAGAGGCCGGACGGGTGTGGGGTGGAGGCCGGAGGGTGGAGGCGGGAGGGTTTGGAGAGTTCTAGGAAGCGCTAGGGGCTCAGAGAGGAGAGAGAGGTGATGGGGACCCCAGGGATCACTGCAAGGTGAGATTTCAGTAATCGGATCTGAGCTTCTCATTACCTGGAGGTCGGGTTCCCCACTTCCATTTCCTACCCAGCGAGGCACGGGACCTAGCCAGCGAGTCCCGCCAGCCCGCCCATCCCACCACTGGGACAACCAGCGAGGCCCCGCCCCTCCCCCGCCTCTGCCTTGTTTCAGTGACAACAGGCCAGACCCCGCCCCAAGAGAGGCCCCGCCTCCACCGGCACGGCGGCCCCGCCTCCCCCCGGCACGGCGGCCCCGCCTCCCCCCGGCACGGCGGCTCCAACCCCATCTCACCACAGTGACCCTGGCGATCCCCGCCCCCATACAGCCCCGCCCATCCCACCAAACTGACAGCTCTTAGGGCCCCGCCTCCACCCGGCACGGCGGCTCCGCCCTCCCGGGCGACAGCCAGTAAGACTTCGCCTTGAGTACACTTCCGCCCCATTCCTCCGGGTTTACAACGGCCGAGGCACCGCCCCTTTCGCTGTGGCCCCTCCCACTCTGCCGAGTGACAGCCGGAAGGCCCCGCCCTTCATGGTCGTTGACGCCTCCTGGCTGCCTACAGCGCCACGCCCCGGTCGCGCATCCAGTCGGCCCCGCCTCAGCGCCGCGGGCCTGGTTCTCCCGGCTCGGGCCGCCCGGGACGCTGCGTGGGCTCCCGGTGAGTGGGGAGGGGCGCCGCCGGGGCAGTGGGCCAGCCGGGGACACCCCAGGGGGAGCAGAGCGGCGGCCGCGCCGGGCGGGGCCGGAGCCCCAAGGGCCGGCGGAGGCAGGGGGATGTCGCCGGCTTTGGCTGGCGTCAGGGCTGGGCGGGGCCGGCTCCAATTGACGCCGGGGTCCTGGGGCGGGGCCGGCTCCGATTGCCCCCGGGGTCCTGGGGTGCCCGGCTGCTCCGATTGCCTCCGGGGTCGTGGGGTGCCGGGCTGCTGTGACTGACGCCGGAGTCCTAGGGTGCCCGGCTGCTCCGATTGCCCCCGGGTCCTGGGGTGCTGGTCTGCTGTGATTGCCCCCGGGGTCCTGGGGTGCCGGGCTGCTGTGATTGACCCTCGCCTCCGCCTCCAGAGGGGCGCCTGGTGGTACCTGGGACCCCGGCGGCTCTGAGTCACGCCTCCCTGGCCCGCTAGGGTTGCGGACAGACCCGGTTCCTGACTGGGCCATTGTGCGCTTTCCGAGACAGGCGCTCACGCCTGGGGGAAAGGGTGCCGGGCCTGGCCGTCTGAGAACCCGGGTTTTCCCTTAGCGTAGATGGGACTTTAGTACTCTTCAAGTTCGTCCCCGCTCCACACACAGTTGTATCGATTCCCTTAAACCCTGGATGAGTCATCGAATCCCGAGGGTTTTAAAAGTTTCAAGTGCACTGTGAGTTGCCTGGTTTTCACTTAAAGTCACACTAACCTTGGAGGACTAGACGTTTCCAAGGGCTCATTCTGCCTTAACATTGAACACGTTTGAATGCAGCTGTGCACCCCTTAACCAGGATAAGCTGTGAGATGATGCTGAGAGCTCTATCACAGACTGACAGGCTGTGACTTTACCAGGCATGTAGTGTATTAATGTTTTTAACTCTGCATGTGTTCGTGTTCACCTGTGAGTGTATGCTCAGGGATGCCACAAAGGCTTGGGGGAGGGCAGAGGACCACAGGTGTGGGTCCTTGCTTCCTCCTTGTTTGAGAGAGGGTGGCCTATCACTGTTTGCAGCTGAGCCGCACTGCCTAACCTAGGCTACTGGGCCTACAGCTTCTTAGGGTTCTCCTGGCTCTGCCTCCTGTATCACCTAAGAGTTGAGATTACAGAAGCGCTCCACTGCCTGGCTTAAGGTGCAATCCGGGGGTCCGAATTTAAGTCCTCTGGAAGAGAAACGAAAGATCCAGAATAATGGACAGACATAGACAAGGCCTGGTAAATTTCAGTGTGAGTGTGTGTGTGAGTTCATATGTGTGTTTGGGTAAACTGCAGTGTGAGTGTGTGTGTGTGTGTGTGTGTGAGTTCGTATGTGTGTTTGGGTAAACTGCAGTGTGAGTATGTGTGTGAGATCGTTTGTGTGTTTGGGTAAACTGTAGTGTAAGTGTGTGTGCGTGAGATCGTATGTGTGTTTGGGTAAACTGTAGTGTGTGTGTGTGTGTGTGCGTGAGTTTGTATGTGTGTTTGGGTAAACTGTAGTGTAAGTGTGTGTGCGTGAGATCGTTTGTGTGTTTGGATAACTGGAGTGTGAGTGTGTGTGTGTGAGTTTGTATGTGTGTGTGAGTATGTAAAGAGAAAAAACTAGAGAAGTTGGAACTCAGAAAAGATAGAGTTGAAAATAGAGATGCCCCATGGAAATGCTCTACAGAGATGCTCTGAACTGTATGACATTGTTAACGTTTGGATGTTTTTTCTTAATTTGTATATTTAAAAGTTTTTTTTAAAAACTTATTAGTGTGTGTGTGTGTGTGTGTAAGTGTGCACACATGCCATGGAATGTTTGTAGGGGTCAGAGGTCAAACTTTGGGAGTCAATTCTCTGCTTCCATCTTTATGTGAGTTCTGGGGTAGAACTCAGTCAGGTTTGCATGGCAAGTGCTTTTACCCCCAGAGCCATCTCAGCAAACCCATTTCTGAATGCTTTGTGTGCATAAATGCACATGTTACACAATGGGGTAGGATTCCAACATTTATTTGTGATTTTTTTTCAACATTTCTCATATCATTTTCCTGGATCACTAGAAATTCACAATGAACAACTAGCTATTCATTTAAAAAATATTTCAGCTATGTGTTTAATACGAGCATGTGGGTGAAGAATTAGGGTTGATTAAGGGTACTGTGAGCCAGTTCCAGTATATGCATAAATTATCCGTAACTTGTTGCTTTTACACAAATAACACCTCTGCTTTGGGAAGATGCCAGCTCGGAATGCTTTGCTTGTCCTGGTTGGTTTTGTTTGTTTTTGTTACTGCTATTCTCAGCTTGACACAAGCTATCCTCGTCTGAACAAATGCCTCCATCGAACGGACATATGCAAGTCTGTGGGGCATTTTCTTGATTAATGATTGATGTGGGAGGGCCTAGCCCACTGTGGGCGGGGCCACCCCTAGGCAGGTGGCCTGGGTTCTATAAGAAAGCAGGCTGTGCAAGCCAGCAGGCAGCACCCCTCCAGGGTCTCTGCTTCAGTTCCTGCCATGAGTTCTGTCTTGGTTTCCCTGATCATGAAAGCCAAATAAACCCTTTCCTTCCCGAGTTGTTTTGGTCATAGTGCTTATCAGAGCAATAGCAACTCTAAGACAGTGTTCTGTGTGATCTGAAGCTATTGTTTAGAATGCGTGGGAGTTTTTATATATTCTTGTTGGAAAGGGGGAAATAAGGGAATAGCTTAAAAGATTTTTATTTTGCAATAGTTTGGATTTTTAAAAATCAGCAAATCATTGGAGTTCTCGTGTGCCAGCTTCCCTGAAGCTAACCTTGTATGTTCTTAGTACAATTCCTGAACACAGGAAACCAACCCTGGCACAGTGCCTTAGGTGACCTGCAGGCCCTGGGCAGAGCACACCAGGCTCCCCCTCATGCCAGGACCCGGGGTTGTATTGTAAGGTTTCCTCCCAGACAGGACGACAAAGTGCAGATCTGTGCGGTAGACCAGGCCTGCTAGGAAGCCAACACCGCCTTAAATGTGTCTCCTGAATGCCATGACTTAGAAAGGATGCTCATCTTTCTCCCCTGTGTTCACAAGCTGCTATTCGAGTAAATTACACTGAAAAGAGTGGCCTTTTGTATGTGTGTGTGTGTGTGTGTGGTGTGTGTGTGTAGGCCGGAAGTCAACCTCAGGAGTCTTCTTCAGTTACTCTACTCCTGCCCCCTCACCCCCCCTTTTTAAAGCCAGGGCCCCTCATTGGTCCAGAACTCATCAGCTAAGCTGGACTCCACATACCTCCACCTGCCCAGCACTAGGCTTACAAGCTGTGCTGGGTGCCCAGCATTTTAATGTGGTTCTGGGGATTGGACCCAGGTCTTCATGTTTGCATGGCAAGCAGTTTACTGGCTGAGCCGTCTCCCCAGCCTCGGAAGTACAGCTTTAATCAATTCCGGTCTTCCCTGTGCTACAGAATAGAAAGACTGACCCAGGTAACCCGAGTGTCTTACCTTCTCTATTAGGATAGGAATTACAACAGGAACGAGTCTTAAAGCAGAGTGCCAAGTGCCAACTCCCTTCTCCAGATATGTTCCAGCCCTGGTGGTTAAAATCCCAGCCTTTCTTCCTAGGCAGCCCCTCCCACTTCCGGCATGGTCAGAGATGCCTCTTTCCCTCACTCAGATGTGTCTGCTCTGCTTCATCTTGAGAGTCATTCGTCCTGTTTCTCCCTGAGTCTGAAACGAGGTGGTTGTGTGTCTGTGTTCTCACATGTGCATGCGTATCTGTTTGTAACAGGATCTCACTCTGTGACAGGCTGTTCTAGAAATCTCTGTGGCCCAGGAAGGCTTCAAAGTTGCCAGCCTCCTGCTTTAGCCTCCAGAGTTCTGAGATCACTCTGTGCTACCGCTAGCAGATTAGTAAGTCGGCTGTAAAGACGCTCCTGTGCGCGGCTTCTGCCGTGGCCTCGGCATTTGTGACAGTTCTTCTGACTAACTTAAATTCAGGAAGAGCGTGATCCTCTTTGGTCTTGGATAGGTTCCCCTCCACCATCTCCATGTACAACCAGCCCATGCCCAACCCCTCCCAGTGAACTCCGTGTCTCCCAGTATCTTAAGTACCATCCAGGTCTTCCTCTTGTGGGCCAAGGATGCAGTTAATGTGAAAGCCGGCTGCATCCAGGTGCGTCTGCTTCTCAAGTAGGTGTCTGCTCAGCTTTCCTGGTCACTCTCGCTGTTGTCCTGGCTGAGGGGAGCTGCATACAGAAGGGAAAATCACCCTGCCCTAGCACCTGGAGGTTGGTCTGTTGAATCATGGGTGCTTTTTTGATTGCCCTGCTGTGGTCACGCCTGGCGCACACTAAGCCTCTAGCTCCTGTCTGATACTTCAGTTCTACCTCTCTGTTCCCTCTGTGTGGTAACAGTAGAGCGAATGCCCACAGGACCCTCGGTAAAATCGAGTCACAGGACTAAGTGTTCACCACACATCCCTCGCTCAAGCTGTCAGGGCTGCCAGTGGGCCAGGTGGGACGGGCAGACCAGCATCTCACTGCCAGTTACGACTGTGTAAAAGTCCACCACACGCACGTCCCGCTGCATGCAGATCACCGAGAGGTATGCCCCCCTACAGGGTCCCCCAAGAGGTATCAGTACATGAAGAGGGGATTAGGAGAGGACATATTAGTCCCATTGTGGTGTGGGGACTTACGTACGCTGAGCAGAGACTGCAGAGAGAGGAAGGAGACAGGATCTGTGGTGGAAGAGCAGGTCTGCTCTGTAGTAACTGCTCTCCTGGCACACTGCAGCTCAGGGCTGACACAGTTGCTGTGTAGCTGAGCACAGGTACAGAAGAGCAGTCGGTCTCCACAGGGTGTGAGCACCAGGGCCAGCCTGCTGCCTTCCCTTCTCACATGCTTTGTATTGCTCTCGGTGGACCGGAGCACTGGCATCATTAGGATTAGAACTCTGTGTGTGTGTGTGTGTGTGTGTGTGTGTGTGTGTGGGGGGGGGGGACCTGAGCACTGGCTTCGTTAGGACTAGAACTCTGTGTGTGGCGTGTGTGTGTGTATGTGTGTGTGTGTGTGTGTGTGGTGGGGGGGACCTGAGCACTGGCTTTGTTAGGACTAGAACTCTATGTGGTGTGTGTGTGGTGTGTGTGTGTGTGTGTGTGTGTGTGTGTGTGTGTGTAGACCTGAGCACTGGCTTTGTTAGGACTAGAACTCTGTGTGTGTGTGTGTGTGTGTGTGTGTGTGTGTGTGTGTGTGTGTGTGTGTGTGTGTGTGTGTAGACCTGAGCACTGGCTTTGTTAGGACTAGAACTCTGTGTGTGGTGTGTGTGTGTATGTGTGTGTGTGTGTGTGTGTGTGTGGTGGGGGGGACCTGAGCACTGGCTTTGTTAGGACTGGAATTCTGTGGGGGGGGGGTGTGTGGCCAAGAATGGCAGGTGTGTGTTGCTGCGCACAGAGGAGGACACTGGGATTCTAACTGTATCTTCTCTGCCTTATTCCTGTGAGACATGTCTCTTACTGAAACTAAGTGGCCAGCAAGCCCAGAGCTCCCTGTCTCCATTCTCCCACAGCTCTGGGCTTACAGATGTGCGTGTCCACACCTGACTTTATGTGGGTTCTGGAGATTTGAACTCAGCTCAAATATTCTGATGTTACTGTGCATTTAGTATGCATTTTATATGGAGTCTCGAGTACAGTTTCTTTACACTGTGTGAGGAGTTGGTGTCTGTATTAATAACTAAGGAGAATTTTTAATGAATATAGTTGGACCTGTTTCCTACTGTGAGTGGTCCTGTCACACCACACGGCATTTAGTATCTGTTGGTGGATGTTTGGATTTTATATTCACATTTGGTTCAAAGATCCTTTAAAGACATTTCATTATATACATTTTTGTTTAATGTTCTTCTTGGGGTAAGTTCATGGAAATAACAGTGCTGCTAATGTGCAGACATATTTCTTGTCGCTGGCTTGCTTTCTGGTAGGTGGTAAGTTGAGTCTGTCCTCGATGTGTGGAAATGACTGATTTTCCATACGTGCTCACAAGCTGTGTTCATCCCACCTTCAGCTTTGGCAGTTGGAAATAGGGATGTCTTGTCACTTTTCATTTGTTTTAACCCTAACCCTTGAACAGCTTTTCAGGTGTGGTGGGAAGCTACTTTTGAAGTCTGTGCTTTGTGTTTGGTGTGCCCCCCCCCCCCACATTAAGTTCTAGGAACTCTACAGGTGAGGGATAGTGACACTTGCTTGCCATATGTTGCCAATACCGTTAAGGGTCTGCCTTGGATGACAAACTGACACAGTCTCTTCAGTGAGAATAAGTAGTAAGCAATGCTTATTATGGGTTCCTGGGAGTGCTCATATACCTGCTTTGAAGAGAAGCCTGTTCCGGATTTTCTCAGCAAGGTTGTTTTATGACCTGGTAATCATGAATAAAATAAACTGTTAATCACATCAGACGATGTAGAAGTGCTGTGCCATGCTGACCTTTGATGCATGTCCACACGCTGCTGCACACTTTGCTCTTCTCCTCCAGAGTTCTCACTTACCCCAGTTGGAAGCCTAGTGGCTGTGTGTGACGAGCAGACGGTCCTCACTCCCTAGCCATCATAATAGCCGACTTGGCCCATTTCAGCTTCCCTGCCTCCAGGCTCCTTCCTCTTCCCTGAGCCAGGACGCCTACTGCTAGTCCGGGCACTTCTCAAAGCAAGCGGCCCTCGCTTGTTCTTACTTGCTGGTGTATGTTGGGCTGGCCTGGGTGCAGAAGCGCACGGCACGTTTGTCGTGGTTATTATTTGTGTTGTGACAGCCGTGCAGTGCAGCCTCTGGTTCTGCTGTTCCCTGTTGTCTTCACACTCAGTGGCTTCAAGCTCAGCACCCTTTTCTTTTGCAGATATCACGGGGTACACCACTGTGCTCTGCATGCCAGGTCTCCTACTATGAAAAACAGTCACCCAGTTCTTAGGACAGGAGCGCACCTCCCTACTCTCCCCCTGGCCTCTACCCTTCCTTGCCTGCTGGTTGCAGCCCGTGTCTGACAGACTCCTCAGAGACCCACAGGGACCCCTGGCTGCTGCACAGGTGCTTTGTATCACTGCCGTCCCGAAGTGGCTCGTAAAGTGTAGTTCTGAACCTCCCATGATTCCACAGGCACTGCTCCCGTGTAGAAAACTTCCTACCAAGCACATGATTCATGTTTATTGTGGCTATTATCTCGTGAAGGCCATGAGGCTAAGCCATGGCTCTTTCGACTTGTGATTAACGCTTCTGAAGAAATCCTCAGCGATTTGGAGGCACTGGCTGAAGCCCTCATAGACTTTCACCTGCTGGTCTAGGGCTAAACCACTCCTAACACACTGATCTTGTCTGATCATGGAAGCTGAGCAGATCCAGGCTTCGATGAAAGAGCTTAGCGCGATGGTGCCCCTTGGTTTCTGTGCATCTTCACATAGCATTTGGACGCATCTGGAGATATATGTTCTACCCTCCTTTTGTTGAGTCCGAAATTTGCCCCTCAAAGACCAGCGAGATCACATATGTAAAAAGCAAAGGCACTTTTATTCTGCAGAGCAAAGAATCAGCATGCCGGGGTCAGACACCATGGAAGATGATCGACCCGAACAGAGAATTACAGCTTCTTTTATTGATGGAGAAAGGGGGTTTCCACATAGGTGAGGTAGTCTGGTTTCTAATTGGCGAACAGAGGTGCAGTTACAAGTGCCCAAGTGCCCCAGTGGCTAACTGTCTACATTCTTGGGCGATGCCTGGCAGGTTAGCCATTAGAGTTAGACATCTGGTTTTATGCCTTCAGGGCTCCCTGGCCAGACGAGATACTGTACCTGGCCGGATGAGATTGATTGCCCTCAGTGTGTTTCTTTTTACTAGCCTGCAAGGTCAGGCCCGGATCAAAACCTTGAGCACCACACTAAATAGGCTCTCTGAGTACATACACAAATAGGGTCTATGGCCTTTTCGCCTTTTTGCAGCTGGGACAAAAGTAACCCCGGCCAAAAGCAATTTAGGGGAGAAAGGGCTTATTCCAGCTCACAATCCCAGGCTACTGTCCACCACGGAGGGAAAGTGAGGGGAGGAGCTGGAGACAGCTGGCCACCCCACATCCACAGCCAAGAGCAGAGAGAAGCAAATGCTGCTTAAGCTCAGCTGGCTTCCTTCATTCTTGTACTTTTAATGGGCCAGCTTGGGTGCCACCCACAGGGGTGGCACTAATTAACAAATGAAGGCAGTCTCCCACAGAGGTACCTGCAGGCCACTGTTGGGTCAGACACCTCCTCAGTCAAGGTTCTTCTCTAAGGAGCTTCCAAGTTGTGCAAGCTGACATTCAGAGCTAACCATCACATGTGGGCTGCGACACATCACTATGGACGTCAGTCCTGGACGTGGGATGGAGAAGGCAGGTCCATGGGGAGAGTGAATCTAAACCCCGCATTGACTTGAAAAGCCAGTGTTTTCAGTGCAGGGAGAGAGGCTGCGGGTCCATCTGTGTCTGTTCAGTTGCTTTGCCGAGAGATGGGTTCATGGGAAGAAGCTGTGGCTGCACTGTGAGCAGTGGTGCTTTCAGACTCCAGAGTCATTTGAAACAGACAGGCACTGCCTTAAGATGGCCTGGAGAGTCCCAGCGTGGAGGGTCCTGGGAGGCACTGTTGGGTCTAGAGGCTCACAGTTTAAGACGGGAGAGGGTCGTGGGGGGGAGGTGTGGCAGTGGAAGCGTGAGGCAGTGGGTCACAGGCCATTTCAAGTCAGGAAGCAGGGACTGGCAGGGCTCTGCTCACTTCCCCTGTTTACTGATTCAGGCTCCTGCTACCATAATGCCAACTGTCCCCTGCCTTCCCCACCACGATGGATTGTACCTCTTCAGACTGTGAGCCAGAATCAATCCTTTCTCCCTGAAGCAGATACTCGGTCACAGTGCTGAGGAAGATGACTGTTGCGGCATATAATAAAGACATTTCGCCAAAGCTCCAGCTATAGAGAGAAAGCAGAGACTGCAGTCGTGCTTGTTAGCTATCCTTGTGTGCGTAAGTTCCTGGTCAGTAGCTGCCCAGGGGGTGCTCCTGCGGGCAGTGCACTCCTCTCTGTGGTTTAGAAACCAGACTCTTCTATGTCTCTACCATTCCTGGGGTCCCTGGGAAGGGGAAAGGTATGGAGGCGCATGACCTCCCAGAGGGCTCGGGCCTGGAGCTGGAATTCTTGATTTCACGTACCGGTGGCTGGGATGTAGTTTATGGCCATGCAATGTATCAGACTGGGACAAGTAGTTCACTCAGTGAGTCTGCCATGGTTTGTCTGCAGACACAGGCCTGTCAGTGGCTGGACTCCTGGTTCCTTGTCAGAACTGTAGTCTGCATATAACATAGACTTTCCTGTGTGATACAGTGTCCTGCTGTGCGATACAGCGTCCTGCTGTGCGATACAGCGTCCTGCTGTGTGAACTCTGCCCCTAGACCTTGGTTTACTCCCCTGGGAGGAATGCCTCCTCCTGCCAGCCCAGGATGCCTCAGGCAAGATGTTCCCCATCCCTAGGTTAGTGCATTCAAGTCATTATGCAAACAGCCCCTTTCAGCCCTTTTCAGCCCCATTCAGCCCCATTCCCTGTGAGACTTCCTGCCCCTCGGCACATCTGGTGGAAGTGATGAGAGCTACTCTGTATCTTTGCTATCCACCCGGAGTCCGTCTCTTCCCCATCCCCCATTCTGTTGAGTCTAATTTGATTCAATTCCTCTGCACCTGTCATTTGGGGTGGAAATACTGATCAGAGTTATTGGTTTTGTGGCTGTTGAGTAGGTGAGTTTTTTTTTTTTAATTGTTTGTTTTTTGTAGCTTTTGTTATTTTATATTTAAACATGTAATTTTGCTTAAAAGTTCAGGCCCCAGCACCTACAGTGTAACAAACTAGGAGTCCCACAAACAATGCCCTACCCTGGCCTGCATCCACCACACACACACACACACACACATTACATACACATACATTCACACAGATGCATACACATTAATTCTTTAAAAAGAATCAAGAAGGAAAAAGTAATGAATTGCGTATCTGTTGGGAAGATTTAGTGTGCTGAGGTGAGTAGATTTAGCCCAGCCCCTCCTGTGCAGGGGCAGATGGTAAGGGAGCCTCTCTGTGTGTCCTTAACCTGGCGGCAGCTGCCCCTGCACACAGCTCTGCCGCCTCCTCCGCTGTGGAGGCCCTTGCTCTCCCTGCAGCATCAGCAGTGAAATTCAGACAGATTTCCCTCAATTGTGTGTGTGTGTGTGTGTGTGTGTGTGTGTGTAGACATATCATGCACACCGCTAATCCCAGCACTCAGGGCAGAGACAGGTGGATTTCTGTGAATGTGAGGCCAGCCTGGTCTGTCTATATAGCAAGTTTCAAGCCAGCCAGGGCTGCATACTGAGACCTTGTCTTAAATAAAATAAAACAATGAGAGTGTGTGTGCACTGTGGGTTTCCTTGTCTTCAGCAGACGTGTCTGTCCTGGCTTGTGTCAGTGTGCCACGTTCAGCATGTGTAGCCTGAGCAAAGATTGCGCAGTGGCTCTGCCTAGCTGGGACAGTGCAGTGGGTAGCATGCTGCTTTCTTCCCAGGATAACCTGCTTTTGCTTTTTGTTTTAATTTCCAGTGAGTTTGTCAAAAATGAGAGTGACCTTATCCACGCTGGATACTTGTGAGAGCTCCTTCACACCTCTGGTGGTCATAGAACTCGCCCAGGATGTCAAAGAAGAAACGAAAGAATGGCTCAAAAACAGAATTACCACTAAAAAGAGAGATGGAGGTCAGTGAATAGTCCCTCCCTTGCTCGGTCGTGGTCGGGCTGCATCCGTGTCTGCCTGCTGCTGTCTCGTGGCTCTGTGTTACCTGTCTGTGGCTTGATAGGAGGTCTCAACTCCACACTAGAGGCCATGAGCCCTGTGAGTGGCCTTCCTTGTGTCTTTGAAGGCCATGCCTAGCTCAGTGCCAGAGGGCGCTTGGTGCGTAGCAGGAGCATCATACAGACTTCTCGTGTGAGGAGACAGGACATGCTGAGCGCCACGGGTCCTTACAGTGCCAGGGGAAGGATACATCTGATCTCTGTCTGTAAACACTACTGTCCAGGTGGGAAAACGAGCACTAATTCCCAGAAAGTGAAAATCCAATTAGTGGACAAACTGTCAGAGCAGTGTGCGGTCACACCTGTGAGACGCAGGAGCAGTGTGAGGTCACCCCTGTGAGACTCGGGAGCAGTGTGCGTCACACCCGTGAGACACAGGTGTGGCTGTGTGACGAAGGGATAGGAAAGGCTGGGAGACACTTTGACACACTGTGGAATGTGGTGATCACTTCAGACTCTGTGGCTTAGCCCTTTCTTGAAGAGCAACAGGAGCTTGGGCTGGTGGAAGGGTTGAGGCTTTGGATAAGCAGAAGGCCCTGGAATACACAGAGCCACAGCCTGGGGTGTGACCCCAGTCCTCACCCACAGGACTGGGGTCAGGCTCACAACGGTGACTTGCTGAGTCACAGGAACAATGGATGAATGAGAGACAGGCCATTTAATCTTCATGTCTCCTGAAGACACATTATCACCTCTGAAGTCTCAGCTTGCCAGTGGGCGCTGTGTACAGTACTCAGTGACCCAAGGCTTCCTGGTTTTCCAAGAACATCTGGAACTGAGATCTTGCAAAGGCAACACTTTTAACTCAAGGAGTTCTTCCTGGCCAAAGTACTTCTAACAACAAATACTGCCACCAGGTGTTTAAGTTTCCCAATACAAACCCTAAATTGATGCCTTGAGAAATATTTTTGAATCAAAGTGGAAATAAAACATGTTTTTAAAAGTAGTTGGACCTGAAGAAAAGAGTGTTTGCTTGCTGAAATCTGAGATATTTTCAGTTGGACTGGAGCCTCCTCTTCACATTTCTGGTGAGCTCCCAGCTTCCTTTGCTCCAGTCCCGAGTCTTTAGGGCTGCTGGAGAGGGGGCAGGGACAGCTGCGCGGGGGAGGATGTGCATGTACTGCCACCATTTGGTTTGATGTTGTTGTCTCTAAGCTCCCATTAAAACCATGGTGAACAAAACAGACAAAATCTAGGACTATTTTTAAAATATAGAAGTGAGGGACCTGGGGACTTGAGGTGACTGAGAGGCAGGCTGGCACCCTAGAGACCCAGAACGGAGGACAGGCTGGAGGGAGAGTCCTCTGAGAAGGAAGACCCACCCTCCTTTCCCACTTCCAGCCTCACATCTAATTCAGTTTCCAAAATGGAAGAACAAGATTTCCAACAATCAGGAGGCACACTGAATTTCTTAGGGGCATCTGACCCTGAGTCAAAAGAATGAATCAGAAACCAGGGGATTATCCAGGAAGCGACCTTGAGGCCTCTCTCCGTTAAAAGCCATGTTTGATGAATCCATGTTAGCTCTCAGCTCTTTAGCCCCTCGGGGCCCCTTCTTAAACAAGAGCCAGCAGAAGACTGTCATGTGTTCGAGGGAGCCGGTGAAGCAGACAAAGGACACGTGTGAGGAGGATGAAGAGCTCAGCCCTCAGAGGCAGAAAGGGAAGCCACTGCGAAGGAAGGATGCGTTAGAAAGACAGTCTTGTAGGAAAAGCAGCTTTTACAAAGTACAAACATAAAATCCTACGTGAAAATCCATAGAGAATGTTAGCCAGACCTCCAAGGACGAGGAACAAGATGTGAGGGCAGAGAAAAAGAGAACAATCTCAGGACATTCGGCCCTCAGGGAAAGAGCATGCCCTGTGACCAGCTGCACCAGGGAAAGTTCCAGAACGCTGGGGATTAAGACACTGCAGACTTGCAGGAAAACAAAACAAAACCGGGCCCAGTTCAAAGGATCAGACTTCTCATCTGATGTAGGAGTGCGGTTGTCTTCATTGCTGAAGGGAAGGGCTCTGGTCTAGAGTTCTGGGCGTGCCTAGCCAACAGTGGAAAGCAGATCAGAGAGGCTCCTCGAGTAAAACTATTGACCGGGCTTCCCTCACATCCGTGTGTCAGGGAGACCTATCTAGAGCACAGAGGATGGAGCTGTCACGAGACAACCAGTAAGAGGAGCTTCCGTGAGTGAAAGCAAGTGATGACAGTCACCCACCAGCAGTAGTGGCGGGTTCCTCTTGGAGGTTACACCAAAGTCTCCTCCCGTCCTCACACTCAGAGGGCAGCTTTGATTTCCCATGTGAAAGACACTGAGCTGGGACTGAAGGCATAAGAGGTGTACTGGGGAAACACAGAGCAGAGCAGAGTGTGCAGGAAGCTGCAGCCTGGTGAAGGTGTGACACTTGTGTAAGAAGCAGCCTTGAAAACAGCCTGAACACAGCCTGAACACAGCCCAAACATAGCCCGAACACAGACACAGCCTGAACACAGACACAGCCTGAACACAGACACAGCCTGAACACAGCCCAAACATAGCCTGAACACAGCCTGAACACAGCCCAAACATAGCCTGAACACAGCCTGAACACAGCCTGAACACAGACACAGCCCGAACATAGCCCAAACACAGACACAGCCTGAACACAGCCTGAACACAGATACAGCCTGAACACAGACACAGCCTGAACACAGACACAGCCTGAACACAGCAGCCTGAACACAGACACAGCCTGAACACAGCCTGAACACAGCCCGAACACAGATACAGCCTGAACACAGCCCGAACACAGCCTGAACACAGACACAGCCCAAACATAGCCCAAACACAGACACAGCCTGAACACAGCCCGAACACAGACACAGCCTGAACACAGACACAGCCTGAACACAGCCTGAACACAGCCCAAACACAGCCTGAACACAGCCTGAACATAGACACAGTCCAAACACAGACACAGCCTGAACACAGCCCGAACACATCCCGAACACAGACACAGCCCGAACACAGACACAGCCCAAACACAGCCTGAACACAGACACGGCCTGAACACAGACACAGCCTGAACACAGACACAGCCTGAACACAGACACGGCCTGAACACAGCCTCGAACACAGTTTGGAAAGTGCCTGGCGAACCAGCACGAGGACCTCTTTTATCGTCAGTATTTAAAAGCCAGGCACATTAGCATGACCTGTAATCCCAGAGCAGGGATGCAGACCTGGAAGGCCCCTGGGGGCACGCTGCCCAGCCAGTCCAGCTAAATCGGTGAGAACTTGGTTCAGCGAAAGACCACGTCTCAAAAAAGAGACGGACAATTGAGGAAGACACTGGACACTGGACACCAGCCTCGGGCCCGCACACACGTGTACATACACACATGTGCACTCACGCATTCATACAACACGCATCAGCTTCTGTTGCCAACAGCCTTATACTTGTTTTTACTTGGATAATAAATTTAAATTGCTGATATAATTCCCTATACCAAGTAGAAATAGTACATTTTTTAGCAGATTTCCTTCTTTGTGTTTGGCAGGGGCCCAGCTGCTGTTTAGACCACTGTTAAATAAGGATGAGAAAGAAGCACTAGACAACCAGAATCTATACCTCGTCGGTGCCTCCAATACCCGCCTGCTTCTGGGGGCAGAAGCCGTGGGGCTGGTGAAGGAGTGTACGGATGCCGCCATGCGGGCCTTCACCTACGGAACCCGCCACAGCTTTAAAGGTTTCCACGGTGAGCACGGTGACTTTCCTACCCAGATGCGTTTGCTGTAGAGAGCGTTTGGTGAGTAGATCGGGGTCCATGCAGGGCCAGATGGTCAGCTTCTGAGCGTCGTGGCCTTCTGCTGTGGGGAGTAAAACAGTAGCCCTGACTGTAAGTAAATGAACACGCTGCGAGAAGCCTTGGGACGTGGCCGCCCTGGAGGAGATGGACGCACGTTAGAATGTGGACCTTATTAACTAGTTCTCATTTCAGTGACGGGTATGCAGGGGCTCAGCAGCAAAGGGAAGAGTTCGATATTTAGAAATCTCACTCTGGAGTTGGCTGGCTCCTGATGTGGTGGGACGACAGGCATGTCCTGGCATTTAAGGGCATCTCCAGGAGAATCTCCTGGGGAGAGCCAGGTCCTTGGACTCTCTGAAGGAGGGGTTCTTGCTTCAAGTGCACCGGCCCCTGGCAGTGCCTGTGGAGTTGGGACATGGAATTAGACCTCTTGGTACCAACTCACTGTAGACTTTTCTTCTCAAGTGTTATGGTGACCTGGATGACTTTTCCTCAGTAAAAAGAGTTACCTGTCAGAGCTGCTGTTTTCTCACAGATTGCTGTCCATGATGCTTGCTTCCAGAATCGAGTGAAGCCACCAACGTGGCAGTTTAGTGGGGGTTCCCACTTTAGTCAGCTTGTCCACTCAGGTTAGAAGCACTGGTACAGTTCGAGGATGTGCAGGCTTGCATAGCATCAGCCCGCCTCCTTCCCTCTCCCTTAAAACATCCTACAATTCGAGTTGTGCAGCCTCTGATCGCGGGCTCTAAGTAAAGCCAGGACAGCGTGTGCTAATGGACTGTTGGTGCCAGAGGGGCACTGAATGTCTGGGTCACAGGTCAGAGCTGGCAGGGCGCCCTCACACCTAAAGCACTCGGCCATCTGTTGATTTTCCAGTTTGCAGTCTGGCCACTTCGTAGGTTGCTTCTGTTCATGGCGCTTCTGTGACCACCAGCGTAACAACCTGAGCAGCGTTAATTTGACACCACCACTAAGGAACTAACCAGAGCTTTGCTGTATTTTAGACACCAACGACGACTTCCTCACGATGGCCGAGTGTCAGTTCATCATCAAGCACGAACTTGAGAATCTTAGGGCTAGAGATGAGAAGATGGTCCCTGGCTACCCCCAGGCCAAGCTGTACCCCGGGAAGTCACTGAGTAAGTCGCTGTCAGCCAGCCTCTCGAATGCCCCCGCTCAACGCTTCCTGTTAGCCATAAATCCGAGTCGTTCAGCGAGTTTGCGGCCTCGTCCGGTCAGCGTGGAGTCCCACGTAAACGTGGGCTATTAGTGCTCACTTGAGTCAGCAGAGTTCACTGTCTGCCTGGACAGGATACTCCAGTGAAGATCCGAGGGGGCGGGGTCTGGCCCCGGAGTCCTGCGGCCTGCTCTTGTTCCCGCAGACCCACTGCGGGACCGCAAGGAGCCTGAGTGTCTGGGGCTGCCCTAACAGAGCGTGTCTAAGGGCAGGCATTGGTGTGACGCACCTCAATGGTGCTGGTGGCTCCTCAGTGATTGGCCCGGGAGCCCTGCTCTGGGTCCCGAGACCGGTTTTCTTTTTCTTGCCACCCCTCCCCACACCCCCATCCCCCACACTACGGAGACTCTCGCTGTGTGCGCCAGGCTGGTCTCAGACTCTCAGAGCGGGGATCACAGCTGTGTGCCACTGCACCCGGCCTGTTCTGAGCCTCCAAGCAGAAGGGCAGGGCCAAGAACCACTCCACATCTCCCAGTTGCCCCCAGATGTGCTCTGAGCCTCTGTTCAAAGCAAGGTCCAGGCGAGGCCGCCCCCTGTTTGCTGCCGTCCGGGCTCCCTGAGAAGGACAGTTTCTCATTTGCATTGTCTCTGTGTGATGATACTTTTTCAGGCGCCGGGTCTCTGCTCATCTCCTCGGCCTCTGTGTTTCTGAACCCGCACGCCTGTCTCCCAGTCTCTCTAACCTGGGATGGGGATTTGCCTTGCTTTGATGGCATTTTTCTAAAACTGACTCTTTTTGACCTTTCATTTTAAATATTGGCTTACTTTCTTAGGATAATTTATCTTGACTTTTTTTGTAGAAAACTTTTTTTTAATCCCTAAAGTGACCTACAGCAGTTTTTCTTATATCTTCTAAATTGTATTCTGGATGCCAAGATCAGTGTAGCTTACATTTATTAATGTGGTGTTTAAATGATCCTTTAAAATTTATACACTGTAAAGCAAGAAAACACTTCCCTGGGGAAATTTGCACATTTTGTGTTTATTCTCCCTAAAGGGAGGTAGATCATGGGAGGAAGGGAGACATAATTCTTCAGTGTGTGAATTTTGTTAGGTATCCTTCCTGTCCTGAGCTGCAGTCTCCCTAGAACTCCTGTCCTTAACTCTGCACCCTCAGAGTCTTGGGACTGTGCGCACCACACACAGCGTCCTGGGACTGTGCGCACCACACACACTGTGCGCACCACACACAGCGTCCTGGGACTGTGCGCACCACACACACGTCCTGGGACTGTCTAAGGCTGGACTATGGGCCGCACACAGCATTTTGTACCTTGTTGCAGGATGCTGTGTTCATCTGGATTTCCACTGTGTGTCTTTCACCACTTTGTTGAATATCTAGAAATAAGAACCTCAGTAATGTTTCCTTCATTTCTTTAATCGCAGAGCTCGGCCTGCCTCTGCCTCTAGTGCTGGGATTGAAGGTGCGTACCACCACTGCTCAGCATTTTGCAGACTTTTTTTTTTCTCCCGAGGAGGATCTTTCCTTGTTGATGCTGTTTAGCTCTCTGGCTCTGGTGGTCAAGCTTGGGCCTCACGCACCCTAGGTGAGCCCTCTACCGGAGCTGTAATCAGATGCATTCTGCTTATTAGCCAGCTATTTTGTAACAGGCTGTCTCATTTAGTGTTGAATTTCATGTTGAAATTACTTAAGGAAAACTTTTTTACCTCATGGTGTGTCTCATTTCTCTCTTTTCAGTAAAAAAGTTAGGAAAATACCTATTTTTAAAAATACATCCAACCAAGTTTAACATAAAATTTTCTTAATTTCTTTTACTTTATGTTTGTATCTTTTTATAACTCACACTAAAAAAAACTTTTCTATTTTTCATCAATTTTTAGTTGTACAGAAAAATAGATATTGTGATGTGGATTTCTTCGTGGGTAGTTAAGCTGCTGGCCTTCAGCTCAGCTCCGGGAAGAAAGCTCCAGGAGGGCCCTCGACAGGTCTAGGCATGTCTTTGGTCGAGAGCTGAGGCTGAGAGCACAGGAAACAGAATTCCCAGGAGACTGTTGCTGGTGGAGCATCTCAGTGTATGGAAGCAGGCAGGGGAGGGTCCTTGGCACTCAGGGAGGGGCCATTGGTTAAGACAGGGATACTGGAGTAGCCCCATTTGCATGAGGGGGCTCATTGTCATTCTGAGGGTCAAAGTCCTGGAAAAGCACCCTCTGCATAAGGTGTGGTCTCTCAGGGAAAGAGGAAGACACCTCACAGAAAGTGGGCTCGGCCCTAGGCTTCCAGTAGTCAGGCAAGCTCCAACCCAGCCACATTCTTTTGTCAGTAGCCTGCTGTGAAGGAGGTGGCATTTAGAATTTAGCTGGGTTTTGCCAGGGCTAAGAAAGTGGGGAGCAGCCAAACACCTGCTGCTCTCAGAGTGAGAGTTCCGGGGTTCAGAACATGCTCCATCCCCTCTAGCTCTAGGACAGCCCCGCAGTGTGGTATTTCATACGTGCGTCTCTCTGACTCCATGCTCCTTCTCCACGCCCCCCCCTTGCTGCCCCCCCTTGCTGCCCCTCCTCAGCTGAAAGGGCCACTCTGCTTTCACATTGAGTTAGATCTGTGTGCCGGCTGTCGTTGCCCCTTGCCCCTACCGTGACCCTTTCTGGCCCCTCTCCCTGTTGGCCCTCCTTCCCCTGTCCAGTTACTGTCTGCTCTGTCTCTGAGTCCGCTGGGCGCATTGACGGATGCACTCCCTTGCTGGCACTGATGGCGGCAGCTCCTAGGATGAGTGCAGGCTTCCTTCGCCTCTCTACTCTTTAGTTACCTGCTGTGTTGCACTCCATACCCTTGAGGGGCCTAGAGCTTGCTCTGCGAGTTTGACTGCTCCTGCCTCCCTCTCTCCTGCATGCTGGGGGCGCACACTGCCACTCCTGGGTCTGCATGTCTGACGGTGACTATTTTTTGTTTTTTATGAATGAAACAGTTTAACCCAGCGTCCTTTGCTCTTCTGTTTATCGTTGGCCCCGCCAGAGCTCCTGTTCAGCTCTGGTGGGGGACTCGGCTGCACTTGACACCGTTTCTCTGCTGTGCCGTGGCTGGGTCATGGAGCCAACCCCAGCACTCTTCAGAGGCACAGATGTGGTCTGTGGGAGCAGCTCCTGTCGGGAAGCAGTTCTCCAGCTTGGCGTTGCCCACCCACTGGGGACTTCCAGCCTCCTGGACTTTTTGATGAAGGCTGCAGAGCTCTGACCGAATGCCATGACTGCTTGACATCATGTGCCAGCCAGGGGAAGCTTGGGACTGGTCTTTGTCAGGTCTTCTCTTGAGCACAGTCCTGTTATCATAAGGAAAGATGGCGTCTTAGTGTTCTGTTGCCATGAGGAGACGCATGACCATAGCAACTCTTAATGAGGAAAACATTTAATTGGGGCTGGCTAACAGTTCAGAGGCTTAGTCCAGTATTGTCGTGGCGGGAAGTATACAAGCAAATACGGTGCTGCTGAAGTGGCTTCGAGTTCTCTATCGGAATCCACGGGCAGCAGGGAGGGAGAGGAGAGAGAGCACGCACGCCGACATGCACGCCACTGGGCCTGGCTTGAGCTTCGAAACATCAAAGCTCACCCCAGTGACACACGTCCTCCTCCAAGGCCACACCTCCTGACATGCCACTCCCTGAGCCTGGGGGCCGTTTCTGTTCAAGCCACCAGACAGCCATCATGTGAGCAAGTGTTTCCTCAGTGGCCATTGAAGAGTCTCCAGGTTGTATTTTCTTTGTTCCAGGGGTGCGGGTCATGTACGTGTGGGCTTGCACTTGCCATGGGCCCGTCTGCCTTTCTCCACCTGTGTTTTGTCTTTCCCTCTTGGAAACTTAATTGATTCGGAAGCTGTTTTCTCACGTTGCGTTTTGGAGCCCTCTACTTCTGTCTGCTCCCGTTTGAGTTACTGTTGGAGATGTTTGTGTGGGTCTCTTCACTTCAGCGGGAGCTTTTCCTTCATGACAGCGACTTCCTGTTATTTCTTCTCTGCCCTTGTCATGTTTTTGTGTAACTTTACTAGTTTCTTTGTGATTATTAATTATTACTGTTTTTGTCTTGGTTTTTGAGTCAGTGGCTCAGTCTGTAGCCCAGTCTGGCCTCAAACTTGCAGCAACCCTCCTGCCTCAGGGATTACAAGTGTAAACCACCACTAGCTCATTTTTAAATGAAGCCCAGTTTCCCCCAGATTGGCAGTTTTGGGAGGTAGGGCAGGGGAGGTAGGGCAGGGGAGGAAGGGCAGGGGAGGAAGGGCCAGGGTCTCCAGCAAGGAGCAGGGCTAGTGGGGTTATATTTTACCCTGCCGTGAATTCTCCCGAGGCAGCTGAGTTCTGCGGAGAGCTCGTAGGACCCTGTTGTTGCAGGAGTCTGTTGACACGGCACCAGAGCTGATGGCCCTCCTGGATGCAGCAGTCACTACACGTGCGCACAGTCCTGGAGCCGCATCCATGTCCCCTGTGTTCAGTAACTCCAGCAGGCCGGACCTCCATCTGCCTGCTCAACCGGGTTCAGAGACTTTTGTGTATCCTCTGCTGACCTTGAAGGCTTTGTTTCATGGCTTGTGATTTGGATTTGTAAGTTTGGTTTCATAATACATTTTTTTTAATGTTTCTGGTTTTCTTTGCTTTTAATTTGGTTTCATGAACAGACAGGGTGTCGGTGTCCACGCTGCTTCCGGTGCCCAGGCACCCCTGTTCTGTGTCAGCACTTGATGGTGGCCTTCCAAATTGCTCCTGTAGTCTTTCTCCTTCTCTTGTTGGGAGGCGCGTTCTAGACACCGCTAGAGAGTGTTCAGTACAGTGCGGACATCCTAGAGCATGGCCCTGTGCGGCCCAAAGCTCCCCATCTCTCTCTGCTCACCTGCCCCCGTCAGCCCCCCAAATAGACACCAGCAAATCCACCTGCAGTTCCCACACATGCGCTGGTGTACTCACTGGGGTTATGCTCTTTCTTAACCCCTCCCCAACTTCCTGGGGTTTTGCTCTTTCCTAACCCCACCCCAACTTCCTGGGATTATGTGCTTTCCTACCCACCCTCCAACTTTCTGGGGTTATGCTCTTTCCTAACCCCACCCCAACTTCCTCTTTGGTAATGTGATGGGCTTCTTGTGTGTTTTCCTTTCGTTGAACTTGACTTCTCACCAGAGCTCACAGTGCTGTAAGTGAAGAAACCTCTTTTCTTATAAAGTTAGCACGCTTCAGGTTCTCTGTTGTAGGAACAAAAGAGCAGACTAATACAAGCTCTAACACATCTGGTGTCTTTAATATTGTACGGTTGCCCTTTAGAATGCAACAGTTCTTTAGCACATCTTCTGTCTGCAAGGATGGACATGGTGGAGTAGGGGAAGTCTGTCTTTAAAATCCTTCTTCAGCTTTGTAAAAACAGTGACAAACCACAATCAGGAATGTATATAAGAATGTTCACCATTGATATGTACGTGCGTATTACCACAACACACAACACACATGCACACACAAATGCATGCGTACTGTGTTTGGCCACACACGTTTGTAGTCTTTCTGTTAAACAGGGAGAAAACCAAAGGAGACTCACGGGCATATCAAAGTGTACTTTGAAGAGGTAGGTATCTCTGAGAGGATGGAAGTAGCCTGCTCACCCTGATACCTAGCAGCCACAGGGAGTGAGGGCTGTCCGATGGGACCTGCCCTCCTCTGGCACTGGGCTCTCTGGTTGGATCCAGGAGGGGTGCCTACTGTTCTCCACTGCACAGAGCCACTCAGGAGTCCCCAGACTTGTTTTCCTTTTGGGGTGAACAGCAGCCAGAGGTGGTGGTACCGTTAGCAGAGTTACTGCCTTACCTCGCTGACGTGCCCCTGGCGGACCAGGAGGCCTTAGTCTCCTGTGGGTCAGGTCTCAGTCTGCTTGATGATCATCTGGTGTTGATGTGGATTGTCAGCACCCTGGACCGAGGGAACCTGGCTGAAGTCGGTGCCTTCTTTTGTTAGGCCCAAGCACCATCCTGTTTTCTCCCCAGGAAAGAGTCCTTCCTTGTGATTACAGTAGAGCTGACAGGAAGCTGGAGGCTGTAGAGAAGCCAGCCTCTATTTTTAGAGCTGAAACCAGAACCATGCTCTGGCACTGGTGGGGATGAGAAGCTGGTAATTTAGGACTCTAAGCCTCTCCAGAGGCTCCATCCTCTGTCCTATTTTTGGCGATAAACAAGCGGATCTTTGTGCCTGCTGGAGAGCCTTCTATAGTGGAGTCGTCTCTTACAGAAGAACCTGGAACTTTACCTCAAGCCAGCCCAGAGTTTAAACGTCGGTACAGCAGTGGGAAAGACAGATGGGGAAGACCCCATTGCAGCTGTGTACCCCCAGACCAAGGCCCAGAACTTGGGGGGTTGCATGAAACTGACCTAAGTCATGGTAGTCAAAGTCCTCAGAAATTCTAGCATTAAAAACAAAACAAAACAAAAAGAAAAACTTAGAAAATGGTTGACAGCACCCTAAGCAGAAGCGACTGACCATCTGTCTTCTCACCCGGTCATCGAGAAGGGGGTTCTTTGCAGCTGCCTTTTAAACCTTTTCCCCTTTGTGTAGAGCTTCTTTGAGTGACATAACTGTAAGAGGAGTCATGAGTGAAGAGTGTTTTGTTCCCCCAGTGAGTACAGCTGAGACTCTGTGGGAGAGCAGGAGACCCATTTCCCAGTCAGTACAGCTGAGACCCTGTCGGTGTGAAAGTAGCAGACCCATCTTTCTTGATGCAAACAACATCTTTCTTGTGCCGACAGCCATGCCCTTTATAAGAGACTATACCAAAACTCATGGGAAAGTACACGGCGCCCTCGTACCCCCACTAGCGGGCTCTCAGGACCTACAGCAATAGAGCTGCTGGGCCTGTCAGGGCTGCAGGAGGCCCCGTCTGCCGCGAGTGTCCTCTCCATGTGGCATACTCGTCTCTTAACTGTGGCGACGGAGGGAGCTGGTGAGGTTTTGAAGATCCTGTTTGTGGATACATCTTTGTCATTAGGTTAGAAAGATAAAAATGAGTGAAAATCCTTGCTGTCAACAAACAGAAGAACTGCGGGAAGGAAGGTTACAATATGTGTGGGGGGTGCAGTTTTGTGAGATATCCAGATTTAAAATTCATTTACCCTTGGCCCTGGGAATCCTATTTCAATGAGGAAAGAGTGAAGAGGTGGGAAAATGTGTATGTGTAATGATTTCGGGATTATTTGGGGGCTGGAGAGATGGCTTAGCAGTTAAGAGTACTTGTTGCTCTTACAGAGACCTGGGTTCGGTTCCCAGCAGCCACATGATGGCTCGTAGCCATGTGTAACTCCAGCCCCGGGAACCAACACCCTCTTCTGACCTCTGTGGGTTCCAGGTGCTCACATGGCACACATACATGTATGCAGGCAAAACATTCAGACACATAAAATAGATAAAAAAGAACGTCAGCACCATTCACAGTGGCAAACCCCAGAAACAGCTGCTCTTCAGCACAGACTTACAGTAGGTTCATGTGGGGGTGCATCACGATTGTAAGGGAGAATGCCTCCAGATTCCTGCTCACTGAAAAGCTTTAGATAGCCTGGCTCGAGTGCTCAGGAGCACTGTGTGATGATTCCTGTTTTGTATTTTAAACATCAGAGTATTTGTGCATAGATTTCAGTGTGTATTTTGACATCTGGTTACACATTTAATTGCCTTTTTTGTTTTTGGGGTTTTTTTTGTTTTTTGTTTTTTGTTTTTTTTTAGTTTTTTTGAGACAGGATTTCCCTGTTGTAACTCTGGCTGTCCTGGAACTCACTCTGTAGACCAGGCTGACCTCGAACTCACAGAGATCCACCTGCCTCTGCCTCCCAAGTGCTGGGATTAAAGGTGTGCAGCACCACCGCCTGGCTAAATTGCTATTTTTATACAGAGGGGAGATGGAACGCTTGTGAGTTTCTGATTTACATAGTTCATGTGGTTTAGACTTCACTCCACTTGCACTGCTTTCATCATGAGAGAAAGACGTAAAGATATTTATATTCTGAAATACACGGTTCACACTCAGAGCTGCAGGGCAGCTGTGACATGACCCCGTGCCCCAACCCCCGCCCCGCTGGGGCACCCTTGCACTGTTTGCTGAAGGCACCCTGAGCATTCCAGCGTCTTAGGCAGCTCTCATGCTTCCCTCTGCAGTGAGGAGGTTGCTCACGTCTGGCATCGTGACCCAGGTGTTCCCGCTCCACGACGCTGAGGCCCTGAAGAAGCTGGAGGACACCTGGTACACTCGGTTCGCTCTGAAGTATCAGCCCATAGGTATGCGTCACTGTGTCCCGCTGAAGAGAGAAAGCCCTGGCGAAGCCACTGTCCCATGACTCGGGCTCTCCTGGCCAGCACTTAGCAGCTGCATGGGCAAGAACATGGCCGATGGCCTTGTTCCTTTAAGACCTCATTCAGGCTTTGGCTAAATCTGATCCGCAATATAGTCAGTGCAGAGTCCCCTCATGAGGACGTGTCTTTTAAGAAGACATTTTCATTTTCAGTTATGCGTGTGTGTGTGATGGTGGGTTGTGCATGTG
The DNA here is from genome assembly GCA_026225945.1 of Cricetomys ansorgei. Taxonomy (NCBI): domain Eukaryota; kingdom Metazoa; phylum Chordata; class Mammalia; order Rodentia; family Nesomyidae; genus Cricetomys; species Cricetomys ansorgei. The sequence goes on along the minus strand of JAMJFZ010003728.1, from coordinate 54,987 downwards.
AGTGCAGGGTCTGAAGACACCGAAGGCGACCTTGGGTCCTGGAGCTGGAGTCGTGGCCAGTTTGAGCTTCCAGGAGGAGCGAATGCTCTTACCTGCCGAGCCTCTCTCCGGCACTGTGAATCCACATCTTCATGTGGGCGTAGCTTCACTGTGAACATTCCCACAGAGCCAGCTGAGCTGAGTCGAGGCAGACCCCAGGCAATGGCTAAACGTCCTATCTGGGGATCCGTCTGTTTTCTCTGGATAGTCATAAGAACGATTGCTCCGGCGTGTATTGAATGTTACTCTGGGGAGTTATGTCAGTATTGGTGCTCAGGCATTTTGGGGTTAAGGTTTGCACCCTCGAGGTGCTAGCCAAGTGCTTCACCACGGAGCCACACTCGGCCCTTGGTTTGGTTTTTAAGCAAGGGTTAGCATTCAAACTGAAGCCTTACTGTGGTGTTGCTGCCACACTTTTTTCTTTAAAGGACATTCCTTCTTATTTTACAAGAAGCCTTTTTCTATATTTTCTTTCTAATTTTTATTTTCATAAAAAACTATTACAATTTCTTGAACAAGAAACAAGCGTAGGGAGATAGCTCAGTGTTTAAGAGTCCCTGCTGCTCTTGCAGAGGATTTGAGATTCACATATTGGGTAGCTCACAACCAGCTACAGCTCCAGCTTCAGTGAGATCGAGTGCCTTCTCCCTGTCTCTGAGAGCACCTGTGCGTGTGGTGAGCACGCACACGCACACACACACACACACACACACACACACACACGACCACGCACACGCACGGATGACCACGCACACGCACACAGCAGCCTGTATGTTTTATGCAGACTGGACATGCAGCAGCCTGATTCAGGTTTAAGATGACCTCATTTTACCACTGTTTTAGTATTCTCCCAAGTCAGCCAGGGAAACCAAGGGCAGGAGTGAACAGCTCATCCTAATTCACTCCGACTTGCCTTCAAAGGCAGACCCAAGCATAACATCTTCAAAAATAGTGAATTAGGGGTTGGAGAGGCGGCTTACTGGCTCAGAGTGCTTGCTGCTCCCAGCTACCTGAAAGTCAGTTCCATGGGATCCCAGTGTCTTCTACCCTCTGTGAGCACCTGCACACACATGACACACACAAATGTCAGATGCACACATATACACATACGTTTTTGAAATGCTAATATTTTTAAATTCCAGAGGTGATGGAGAGATGGCTCAGTGGTTTAGAGCACTGGCTGCTCTTGCAGACAGAGGACTTGGGTTTGGTTCCCAGCACCCACTCGATGGCTCACAGCCACCTGTAACACTCCAGTTCCAGGGGATCTGATGTCCTCTTCTGTCTTCTGTGGGCACACAAATACACTCAGGCACACACATATACATAAACTAAAATAAATCAGAAAATAAAACCTAGTAAATTAACTCTAATGTATAATTAAGAACCAGTTAACTCTGAGTAGTTCCCCAGTCCTCCACCCCCTCTTCCCATTTTTGTCTTGGCCGGCTGCTCTGAAGCCCAGGGATTCCCCATGTGACCAAGCCTAGCAGAGGTGCTGGACGAATGGCCTCTTTGGTTGGCTAGTGTGTTGTAGCGCACAGCAGGCTGCTCAGGCCTCCTGTCCAGTGCTCATATGAAGGTGTGCACACGTGTTCTCAGTAAGATGTACTGGAGCTGGAAGTTAATGTGTGGAGTCTTGTTTCAAGTCTATGAATGATTTGTGCTGAGTGCCTTGGGAAATTTGTCATGTCTCAGCGATGTCTGCTTAGGCAGGGGATCATGCTGTGGACGTCGGCCCGTCTTTACAGAACTTCATGGTAGTAACACCGTTGCAGGAGGAAAGCAGACATAATAGATACCCGCCCCGTGGGTTGGTGTCTGCGGCTGAACTTAACCTAGGACCTTAGAGATTAAGGCAATCCCAAGATGATCTTTCTTTGGGAAGAAAAGTATCTGTTAGGTGAGGCGGGGAAGTAAGGGGGAAACTGAGCCAAGACCCCGACAGTCACCTCAGCAGCTGAGGTCTGAGCTATGAACTAGGAAAATGCTGGATTTGTCATCCTGACAGGTGGGGTCTTGGTGCTACATGCAAGACAGAGTTAGTACCCACACAGAATGGCAGATGGAGTCGCGGTGTTAAGTGATCCCAAGCACTGAGAGCATGCCCCTGCTGTGCTGTGGTTGGATGGTGGCCGGTGGCCGGTACCTCAGTTCTTCCCTTCTTTCCACTGTAGACAACATTCGTGGCTACTTCGGGGAGACGATCGCTCTGTACTTTGGGTTCCTGGAGTATTTCACTTTCGCCTTAATCCCCATGGCCGTCATCGGGCTGCCCTACTACCTGTTTGCGTGGGAAGACTACGACAAGTATGTCATCTTCGCCTCGTTCAACCTCATCTGGTCCACAGTGATCCTGGAGGTGTGGAAGCGTGGCTGCGCCAACATGACCTACCGCTGGGGGACACTGGTCATGAAGAGGCAGTTCGAGGAGCCCCGGCCAGGGTTTCATGGGGTCCTGGGCATCAATGCCGTCACCGGCAGGGAAGAACCCCTCTACTCCAGCTACAAGAGGCAGCTGCGCATCTACCTGGTGTCCCTGCCGTTCGTGTGCCTCTGCCTCTACCTCTCCCTCTACGTCATGATGCTGTACTTTGACCTGGAGGTCTGGGCCTTAAGTCTCCATGAGGACAGCGGTTCCCAGTGGACCAGCCTCCTGCTCTACGTGCCCAGCATAGTTTACGCCATTGTGATTGAGATCATGAATCGCCTCTATCGATACGCAGCCGAGTTCCTGACATCTTGGGGTGAGCTGCCACACTGTGCACCAGGTCTCATTTGCCTTTAAGAAGCGCCGCTTGAGGTCAGAGGGTCAGGGAGAGATGGCTCAGCTGGTAATGGCACCTAACCTCAAGTCCGAGCACCTCGTTCTATCCCTGAGACTCTGAGCTCCACACACACACACTGTGGTGCCCGTGTGCCCACACATGCACACACACTCAACACGCACACCACACTGTTGCTTGGCTGCTTGGGCCCCCTGGCTGCCGCCCACTGGGCAGCTACTGAGACCAGAGACACAGTTCAGCAGCCCCAGGACCTCCGCGAATCTCCACACGGTGGCTGGCACAGCGCTCGCTTATCCAGTGTGCACCCCAGGTTCCGGGCCACAGCGCTCGCTTATCCAGTGTGCACCCCAGGTTCCGGGCCACAGCGCTCGCTTATCCAGTGTGCACCCCAGGTTCCGGGCCACAGCGCCCGCTTATCCAGTGTGCACCCCAGGTTCCGGGCCACAGCGCCCGCTTATCCAGTGTGCACACCAGGTTCCGGGCCACAGCGCCCGCTTATCCAGTGTGCACCCCAGGTTCCGGGCCACAGCGCCCGCTTATCCAGTGTAGCACCCCAGGTTCCGGGCCACAGCACCCGCTTATCCAGTGTAGCACCCCAGGTTCCGGGCCACAGCGCCCGCTTATCCAGTGTGCACACCAGGCTCCGGGCCACAGCGCCCGCTTATCCAGTGTAGCACACCAGGTTCCGGGCCACAGCGCCCGCTTATCCAGTGTAGCACCCAGGTTCCGGGCCACAGCGCCCGCTTATCCAGTGTGCACACCAGGTTCCGGGCCACAGCGCCCGCTTATCCAGTGTGCACACCAGGTTCCGGGCCACAGCGCCCGCTTATCCAGTTAGCACACCAGGTTCCGGGCCACAGCGCCCGCTTATCCAGTTAGCACACCAGGTTCTGGGCCACAGCGCCCGCTTATCCAGTGTAGCACGCCAGGTTCTAAGTGCCCCACCAAGCGCTAGTCCAGTCCCATATTTTCACCTTCGGGGGCGCCACAAACAGGCAGCGCTTCCACCCTTTTATGGACAGGAGGTATGGATGTTAACCAAGGAGCTAACAGGACAGTCAGGGGAGTCCAGACATACCTATCTAAAACCTGTCCAGTACCGTGACACTGTTTCACAGAGGGTGAAATAGTGTCCCCAGAGGGACTGAAGTTTGTGTCCTGGCATCATCGAGGACGGCCCAAGGGTGGGTGCTCATGCATTCATCTGTGGAAAAAAGAACCTGGGTCGAGTTTAAAAGTGGAGTTCATAGGGCTTTCGGTATCTGTCCATTCAAGCAAAGACATTGTGCTGCCCCGTGGGAAGAAGTCTGGGCCTTCACTTCATGGATGTAACGTTTTGAGTTTCTGTCTGTTTTGCAGCAGCAGCAGCTGGTTTGCTGAGGGCTTTCTTGGTACTGGGCCATAGCTCTGGTCTCCACAGCAGCCCAGGCAGCAGCCAGTCCTCACAGGCCAGGCGGCCAGGCCAGTCCTCACTGCAGGAGCCTCGTGAGGCTGTGCTCTGCTCTGCCTCCTGCTGTCTTGGGGTCATTGTACTGTGTCCCCATTTCTAGACAAGGCTGGAACCTGAATTCTCTTCCTGTTAGCCCCTGTACAGAAACTGTGTTGCCTGTCTACCATTTTACTGCTGGAGTGCACCGGCTCTTCTCTTGGGCTGCTGGCTGTAAGCTCATTTGCTGACACTCCCCAGATTTCTTTCCCGTATTTAGAAAAAACCCATTCCCAACACAGTGACACTGCAGAGGATGGGAACGTGTCCTTGCTGGTGTTCTTGGTAGCAAGGGATGTCTGTGCCCGACAGCCTGGGATGTCCAGGGACAGCTCTGGTACCTGATGTCTCTGCTCTGAGCACATCCCACTGATTTGCCCCATGACAGCGCACCTGCATTGCTTCTTGTCTGAGAGATCTCCACTCTCTCTCCTATTGTTGTAGAGAATCACAGATTGGAATCTGCCTACCAGAATCATCTCGTTCTGAAAGTGTTGGTGGTAAGTGGTGTCTTCTGTGCTGTGACAGGGTCTCTTGGCCACTCTGCTGCCTCCTGGGGTGGGACCAGAGTTCCAAGTCTGTGGCACAAAGCAGCTTCCGGGTCTAGGCTCCTCCATGTGCGGGGTCTTCCTGCTGCGGTTGCCTGGGCTCCAGCATCTCCATGGGCAGGCAGCCTTGCGTTCCATGGAGGGAAAAGGAGAGCCCCTTCCCTGCATGTGCAGCTCCCTAGGGAGACTCTTGGCAAGAGTGGGCTTTACACATAACAGCAGGGAGCCTGGCTGTCCTTCTGTGAGGCAGGATTCAGGCCTGATCGCCTCTGGTGTACTGTAAGGCCTGTAGTGTTCTGGGTAGCTCCTTCTCCTCTTGGCTGCTGCCCCAGCTCTCTGTAGTTTGAGTCTCCTCTCACCTCCAGAGTTGATAGTGTTCAGGCCTGAGGGAAAGGGAAAGCAGCACCGAGCCACTATCGGCAGCGGTGGCCCCTCAGTTTAAATGGGGTTACGGCAGCGGTGGCCCCTCAGTTTAAATGGGGTTATGGCAGCGGTGGCCCCTCAGTTTAAATGGGGTTACGGCAGCAGTGGCCCCTCAGTTTAAATGGGGTACGACTGTGATACACTGCTGCAGGTCTGCTAACACCGTCTTCTTCTCTGGCAGTTCAACTTTCTGAATTGTTTTGCCTCGCTCTTCTACATTGCCTTTGTCCTGAAGGACATGAAGGTTTTGCGCCAGGTGAGTGTGGCCAAGGGAGAGCAGAGGTTTCCTGCCCTGGGAATGCTGTTTGCTTTTATTTTGTGTATTTCCACCCCTCCTTCAAATAATAAGCATTAGCACTAGCGTGCTGTATCATGCTCAAGGGAGAAGTTAACTCTAATTTTTTGCAAAATGAGTCACCCCTCCCCTTAAGACAGTTCTTATGGTACAGGTGTCGCAGCCTGTGAACTTCTGCCGGTGACATGGGTGGTTAGGACAGCCTCTAACAGGTCTTGAAAACTCATTTTTACATTCACAGCATGTCACACCCGGAGACGGGCGTCCTATATGCTGCTGTTCCATGTCTGAAATCCTAAGAGCGTCCTGCCTGCGTTTGCAGTACCATAGGTTCTGGATCCTAGAAAGCCAGTGACCAATAAAGTGAATTCAAAGTGTGTGGGTTTTGCCCACATGTATGCCTATGCACACGGGGGTGGGGGGTGTCAGAAAGGGCATCAGATGACTGCAAGCCGACACCTGGGTGCTGGGAGTTGGACCCTCATCCTCTGGAAGAACAGACAGTGCTCCTAACCACTGGGCCATCTCTCCAGCCCTTCAGAGTACTGATTTTGTGTGTGCTTGCACAGAGACAAGGCTGATGTCGGGTATTTTTATTACTCTCCACTTTCATTTTTGAGATAGTCTCACAGTAAACCTGGGGCTTGCCAGTTGAGCAGGGCCGGCTGCCCAGTGAGCCTCGGTGATCTTCTTGTCTGTCTCCCCAGCATTGGGGTGCAGGTGCTACCCAGTGCCCACCTCTTCACATGGGTGCTGAAAGTCGAGCACTTTACTGACAATCATCTCCTCCACAGCTCGAAATTGTAAAATATTTTAGTGACGGTGATTCCACCCCGAAACCTGGCAGTACAGTTTTAGAGTCACACGCTGTGGTGGGGATAAGATGACAGAGATCATAATCCCAATGTCAGGTTCACTTTCCTTAGGACTCTGGAATATATATATATACACACACACACACACACACACACACACACACACACACACACAGCAGAGTCTCGCTGTGTAGGGTCCGGGGTAGTCTGGAATTTGCTATGCATCAAGCCTGCTCCTGCCTTCAGAGTGCTGGAATTGAAGACATGTCCAGCTGATTTCTCCCGATGTCACAAATTGAAAACATTGCAGCCGACTACACACTCAGCTTCCTAAGAATGCTGGTGTTTCTGACATCACTCGACTTCATTTTGAGCATCGATGGACTGAGTGTGTGTTGTGGTTCAGCTCTTGCTGAGCATGGTGCGTATGCTTCTCCTCAGAGCTTGGCCACACTCCTGATCACCTCCCAGATCCTGAACCAAGTCGTGGAATCGCTCCTTCCTTACTGGCTGCAGCGGAAGCATTGTGTGCGGGTGAAGAGGAAGGTGCGGTCTTTAGAGGCCAGCGTGGACACAACTCTGTATGAGCAGGTCCTCCTGGAGAAGGAAATGGCTACTTACCTGGTAAGGCGGGACGCGGTGAGTTACAGTCTAGTGAGCATGTGTAGTGAGACCAAGTCAGGAAGGGTTCTGGACTCGGCATCCCTCATTCAGACGCTGTGCTGTGAGCACGAGAGTGAAGAGAGCCTGGTGTGAGCGCTCTTCTCCTGGGCGCTGCGGGTGACGCTGCGGGTGACGCCGTGGGTGATGCTGTGAGGCTGTGGGTGATGCTGTGATGCTGCGGGTGACAGTGCGGGTGACGCTGTGATGCTGTGGGTGACGCTGCGGGTGACGCTGCAGGTGACGCCGCGGGTGATGCTGTGAGGCTGTGGGTGACAGTGCGGGTGACGCTGTGATGCTGCGGGTGACGCTGCGGGTGACGCTGTGGGGTGATGCTGTGACGCTGCGGGGTGACGCTGCGTGGTGACGCTGCGGGTGACGCTGTGAGGCTGTGGGTGTGACAGTGCGGGTTGACGCTGTGATGCTGCGGGTGACGCTGCGGGTGACGCTGTGGGTGATGCTGCGGGTGATGCCGCAGGTGATGCTGTGATGCTGCGAGTGATGCTGCGGATGATGCGGGTGACGCTGCGGGTGACGCTGTGACTCTGCGGGTGACACTGCGGGTGACGCTGCGGGTGACGCTGTGGGTGACGCTGCGGGGTGACGCTGCGGGTGACGCTGCGGGTGATGCTGTGAGGCTGCGGGTGATGCTGTGATGCTGCGGGTGCTGAGCTAGCGGGGCTTCCTGTAAGGTGCTGCGCAGTCCAGTGCACTTTCTTCTCCTCATCTGCAGTTCCTCTCACTGACTCCACTGAGATGACACTATGTAGGCTTCTGAGCTGTCTGAAGGCCTGGGAGGGAAGATGCCTGACAGCCACAGTCTCTGCATGGTCTCTGAAGCACTGCCCTCCCTGGGCACCTTTGTGCTCACTGAGGTCAGAGGTCTTGGAATTGCAAGCTCCCCTCTGCCATGTGCAAATCTGAAATATTGTTGCCAAGCTTGGGAAGAAGGCCAATTGTCAGATTCTAAAACCATTGTGAAACACGTCTTCCACTTCACTCTAGAAAGCCTGCTAGAGAAATGACAGAGGTGGCAAGGAAAAATGAAGCCTCTGTCTCCCCAGCAAGGGCGGTCCCTGGGTGTCCTGACCCCTGACCCCTGACCCTGCCCAGGACCATGGCTGTGCAGCTGCTCAGAGCATCACTGTCCACTGTGGCCCCTCCCTAGTACCCACTGCTTTGTTCCCATGTAGCTGTGGGAGGAGAGACTTCCTGCCCCAGTGCCCCAGCCAGCGACTGGTGCTGCCCAGCCAGAGAGCCATCTTCACTGGTGGGTGGTGAGGAGGGGTGCCATGTTACTAGGTGGGCGGTGAGCAGGAGTGCCATGTTACTAGGTGGGCGGTGAGCAGGGGTGCCATGTTACTAGGTGGGCGGTGAGCAGGAGTGCCATGTTACTAGGTGGGCGGTGAGCAGGGGTGCCATCTTACTAGGTGGGCGGTGAGCAGGGGTGCCATGTTACTAGGTGGGCGGTGAGCAGGGGTGCCATCTTACTAGGTGGGCGTGAGCAGGGGTGCCATGTTACTAGGTGGGCGGTGAGGAGGGTGCCATGTTACTAGGTGGGCAGTGAGCAGGGGTGCCATGTTACTAGGTGGGCGGTGAGGAGGGGTGCCATGTTACTAGGTGGGCGGTGAGGAGGGGTGCCATGTTACTAGGTGGGCGGTGAGCAGGGGTGCCATGTTACTAGGTGGGCGGTGAGCAGGGGTGCCATGTTACTAGGTGGGCGGTGAGGAGGGGTGCCATGTTACTAGGTGGGCGGTGAGGAGGGGTGCCATGTTACTAGGTGGGCGGTGAGCAGGGGTGCCATGTTACTAGGTGGGCGGTGAGCAGGGGTGCCATGTTACTAGGTGGGCGGTGAGCAGGGGTGCCATGTTACTAGGTGGGCGGTGAGCAGGGGTGCCATGTTACTAGGTGGGCGGTGAGCAGGGGTGCCATGTTACTAGGTGGGTGCGGTGAGCAGGGGTGCCATCTTACTAGGTGGGCGGTGAGCAGGGGTGCCATGTTACTAGGTGGGCGGTGAGCAGGGGTGCCATCTTACTAGGTGGGCGGTGAGCAGGGGTGCCATGTTACTAGGTGGGCGGTGAGGAGGGGTGCCATGTTACTAGGTGGGCGGTGAGCAGGGGGTGCCATGTTACTAGGTGGGCGGTGAGCAGGGGTGCCATCTTACTAGGTGGGCGGTGAGCAGGGGTGCCATGTTACTAGGTGGGCGGTGAGGAGGGGTGCCATGTTACTAGGTGGGCGGTGAGCAGGGGTGCCATGTTACTAGGTGGGCGGTGAGGAGGGGTGCCATGTTACTAGGTGGGCGGTGAGCAGGAGTGCCATGTTACTAGGTGGGCGGTGAGCAGGGGTGCCATCTTACTAGGTGGGCGGTGAGCAGGGGTGCCATGTTACTAGGTGGGCGGTGAGGAGGGGTGCCATGTTACTAGGTGGGCGGTGAGCAGGGGTGCCATGTTACTAGGTGGGCGGTGAGCAGGGGTGCCATGTTACTAGGTGGGCGGTGAGCAGGGGTGCCATGTTACTAGGTGGGCGGTGAGCAGGGGTGCCATGTTACTAGGTGGGCGGTGAGGAGGGGTGCCATGTTACTAGGTGGGCGGTGAGCAGGGGTGCCATGTTACTAGGTGGGCGGTGAGCAGGGGTGCCATGTTACTAGGTGGGCGGTGAGCAGGAGTGCCATGTTACTAGGTGGGCGGTGAGGAGGGGTGCCATGTTACTAGGTGGGCGGTGAGGAGGGGTGCCATGTTACTAGGTGGGCGGTGAGCAGGGGTGCCATGTTACTAGGTGGGCGGTGAGGAGGGGTGCCATGTTACTAGGTGGGCGGTGAGGAGGGGTGCCATGTTACTAGGTGGGCGGTGAGGAGGGGTGCCATGTTACTAGGTGGGCGGTGAGCAGGGGTGCCATGTTACTAGGTGGGCGGTGAGGAGGGGTGCCATGTTACTAGGTGGGCGGTGAGCAGGGGTGCCATGTTACTAGGTGGGCGTGAGCAGGGGTGCCATGTTACTAGGTGGGCGGTGAGCAGGGGTGCCATGTTACTAGGTGGGCAGTGAGGAGGGTGCCATGTTACTAGGTGGGCGGTGAGCAGGGGTGGCCATGGCCGGATCCTCAGGTGGCCCCATTTTCTGTCACTGTCAGCCATTTGTGATTTGGAGACAGAGTTTTCTTATTTTAGAATGTTTGATTCTCTAGAGTTTCCATTTTTGATACTGTGCTTTATCGAGTTCTCTGTTTTGAATTTCATCTCCTTGGTTGTTTTACCCACTTGTCAGTGGGGCTGTGCTAGGGTTTTATTTAGAGTTTTGAGACCATGAGCTACTAATTTCCCTGTCCTGGTCGCTGAGTCTGAGGCCCCATTTCATTTGTCATGGAAACCTTGTTTCTAACTCGAGCTTGGCATTTAGCAGCCACTACTTATAGTATCTCATAATGAGCAGTTTCAGGGTTCCCTGGGCTTTGCCCTGACTATTCATTCTGCACCCGCTTTTCTTGACACTCAGATCAATACTGGGTAAATATCCTCTGCAGGGAACTCTGCGACATGACAGGAAGAGCAGGTGGGATGGGTCCCCTGGTACTTGAACTTTGTCTTCAGATATTTAATAAATTAGGTATGTGAGATTATGATTTTGACTGACATACTCTACATAAGCGCTCTATTCCTAGGGCTTATTGCAGGGGCTCTTGGGACTGCCGTCAGATGGTCTTTGCTGGCTCTCAGCTAATAAGGTCAAGGGTGTCTTGGGCTTGCATTTGCTTTGCTAAGTTTGCATTTTCTCTTTGTGCTCTTGGGTTCTACCTGGTGCTGACTAAGTCTGTTGGTTCACAGTCTCAAAGTGTAAATGTACTGACAGTGAGCGTGTGGTCACCTAGAGTCACCTCGGGAGGCAGAAAATGCTGGAAGGGGCTCCCCATCTAGCCCTTCAGTGGACTCTGACGTGCCAGGGGCCACGCAGCCCACTGTGGTATGGGGAGGGGGTTCTCTGGGCAGGAGACCATAATATGCCAGAGGTCACTCAGTTTGCTCTTTTGAGGGAAACCACACATCTGTGTGAAGATTTGATCTTTGTGATCATAACAGCATGATTCCAAATGTGAACATAGAACACACACGCACACACATTTATACACACATATACATACACACATATACATACACACACACATACACATACACATACACAGACACGCATACACACACGTATATATACACACACGCACATACACACGTACATACACATACACCATACACACACACATACACACGCATACACACACATGCACATATACACACACATACACATATCCACACATACACACGCCTGCACACTTACACACACATACACACACACACATACACACACAAGCATACACATACACACATACGCATGCATACACACTTACACACACACATATACACACATACACACACATGCACATACACACATACACACATGCATATACACACACACATGCACATACACACACACACATATACACATACATACACATACACAAATACATGCATGTACACCATACTCACATATACACACACACGCATACACACACACACACATGCACATACACATACACACACACACATACACATACACACGTGCACATACACATACACACACACATGCACATACACACACATGCTCACACACATACATACATACATATACATACACATATACATACGTACACACACATACACCTTGCAGTGGGTGAGTCACCTATTCTCCGAGGTGTGGTTTTTGTTTTGGATGGAGGCTGTCAGTGCTCAGTCAGAACTTGACAGCTCTGCCTCCGCCTTTACTTCCTGCTTGCACAGGTCAGTGAGAGGTGAGGTCACGGAGCCCTCTTAGATTCTCCTTCTGCTCCTGGTGCATGTGGTAGTGCAGGCGCCAGTGAATGCCAAGGCTTTCAGACCGCCATGGGCATCTTGCTGCTGAGCTCTGCCTTGAGCTCCTTGTCTGCCCATTGTCCCAGACAGACATGATGTGAGACACTTAACAAAACTCAGGAGTTCTTAGCCCTGAAGGAAAATGTGGAAATCAGCAGATGGCAAGCTTTTTGAGGGGGTGCTCCAGGGTACCCCAGCCAGGTCGGAGGGCGGCTTCCCTTTGGGATGAGGCTTTGGGAGATCTCCAGCCCCACTCTGTGCCCGCTCATAATGACACAAGCTGTTCTGCTTCCTGCTGTCACATGACTGTGTGTGTGGAGGGGGTGAGAAGTAAGTCTAAAATACAGAGCTCAGCGTCTTCTTAGCTGAATGCTGTCAGCTACAGTTAGCTCTCAGAGAACAGCAGCAGGAGTTGGTCACTCGCTGCTTCTGCGGGGGTCACCACCGTGCCCACTGGCGCTGTCATTACCAGTTTAACCCCTCAATCTTCTACTAACTTGTATTGTGTGCGTGTGTGCTCCTGTGGAGACCAGAGGACAACTTGCAAGTGTTGGTTCTCTCCTTCCACCGTGTGATCCTGTGATCAAATTCAGGTCTTCAAGCTCGGCAGGAGGCATCTCTACGCAATGAAGACGTGTTCTTCGCCCTCGCGGTGCTGCGACCCTTTACACAGTTCCTCATGTGTGCTGACCCCCAACCATAACCTTAAATACGGTCTGCAGATGGCCTTGGGTGACCCCTATGGAAGGGTCATTCACCTCCAAAGGGTCGCGACCTACAGGCTGAGAACCGCTGCTGACGCGTTTTCCCAGCCCGTTATCAGCGTTACAGCTGAAGGTTGGGGCATCCCAGGTGCCCGTGGATGAGGATACATCTCTGTCTTTTTGTCTGTTTTTTCAAGACAGGGTTTCTCTGTGTAGCCCTGGGTGTCCTGAACTCGCTCTGTAGGCCGAGCTACCTCTGCCTCCCGAGTGCCGCCACTGTCTGACAAGGATACATACCTCTTAACTGGATCACTAAGAGCAACCATGCTCAGCCACGCTGCTGTTTGCCTCTGATGAGGGGAGTGGGTCCCACTTCAGGGATTTGCCATGAGGACATGGGCAACTAAATAATTTTTGATTCCTTATTTCATCAACTTAGTGCAAAATCACTTTTAAATTCGTATGAATTTGTGGTTGGGAAGAAAGGATTGGCACAGACTCTGAGTTTTCAGTAGCTGAAGACTGCTCCTTGCTGGCATTGCTGAGGTTGCTGTCTGTCTGTCTGCGTTGCTGAGGTTGCTGTCTGTCTGTCTGTGTTGCTGAGGTTGCTGTCTGTCTGTCTGTCTGCATGGCTGAGGTTGCTGTCTGTCTGTCTGTCTGCATGGCTGAGGTTGCTGTCTGTCTGTCTGTCTGCGTTGCTGAGGTTGCTGTCTGTCTGTCTGTCTGCGTTGCTGAGGTTGCTGTCTGTCTGCCTGTCTGCATGGCTGAGGTTGCTGTCTGTCTGTCTGCATTGCTGAGGTTGCTGTCTGTCTGTCTGTCTGCATTGCTGAGGTTGCTGTCTGTCTGTCTGCGTTGCTGAGGTTGCTGTCTGTCTGTCTGTGTTGCTGAGGTTGCTGTCTGTCTGCATTGCTGAGGTTGCTGTCTGTCTGCCTGCATTGCTGAGGTTGCTGTCTGTCTGTCTGTGTTGCTGAGGTTGCTGTCTGTCTGTCTGCGTTGCTGAGGTTGCTGTCTGTCTGTCTGTGTTGCTGAGGTTGCTGTCTGTCTGTCTGTCTGCGTTGCTGAGGTTGCTGTCTGTCTGTCTGTCTGCGTTGCTGAGGTTGCTGTCTGTCTGTCTGTCTGCATTGCTGAGGTTGCTGTCTGTCTGCATTGCTGAGGTTGCTGTCTGTCTGTCTGCGTTGCTGAGGTTGCTGTCTGTCTGTCTGCATTGCTGAGGTTGCTGTCTGTCTGTCTGTGTTGCTGAGGTTGCTGTCTGTCTGTCTGTCTGTGTTGCTGAGGTTGCTGTCTGTCTGTCTGTCTGTGTTGCTGAGGTTGCTGTCTGTCTGTCTGCGTTGCTGAGGTTGCTGTCTGTCTGTCTGCATGGCTGAGGTTGCTGTCTGTCTGTCTGTGTTGCTGAGGTTGCTGTCTGTCTGTCTGTGTTGCTGAGGTTGCTGTCTGTCTGTCTGTGTTGCTGAGGTTGCTGTCTGTCTGTCTGTGTTGCTGAGGTTGCTGTCTGTCTGTGTTGCAGGGTACCTTCGATGATTACTTGGAGCTGTTTCTGCAGTTTGGCTATGTGAGCCTTTTCTCCTGTGTTTACCCATTGGCAGCTGCATTTGCTGTGTTAAATAACTTCACTGAAGTCAACTCGGATGCCTTGAAAATGTGCAGAGTCTTCAAGCGACCCTTTTCAGAACCTTCGGCCAGTATTGGTGTATGGCAGGTAACTACTTGAAGAACAATGTAAAAGCTATGAGTCATTGTAGTGGGGGAGGGGAGAAAAACTCTAAAAACAGAAAATGTATAGTACCTGGAGCACCACAAAAAGCTACCAGGAAGTAAGCTCAAGATTATTATCAATAAGTTAGGTAAGAAAAGCAAACAGGAAAAACAGGGATCAGATAGGAAACAAGTCTGACTTAAGTTTCAACATACCAATGATCACACTAACTATAAATGGCCTAAAGAAACAGATTAAAGGCTGAGACTGGCTAGAGTGGATGAGAATGTGACCAGGTATGCACTGTTTACTGTAAATAATTCACATATTGTGATATATACAGGGAGAAAGTCAAAGGAAAAATAAGGAAGCATCATTGAAAAGAGGGGGAGTGCCAGCAGAGGCAGCTGTGATACTTCCTGATAAAGACTCTGAGGCAGAAGTTACCAGAGAGGAAGGAGTGCTCTGCCATGAAAAGGGGGACAAATTTTCAGAAAAACATCAAACTGAAATACATATGCATCAAGCAACACATTGTTTTGTCTTATGTTTTGTTTTTGTCTTTGTTTTTTTCCCAAGACAGGGTTTCTCTGCGTAGCCCTGGCCGTCCTGGAACTCACTCTGTAGACTGGGTTGGCCTTGCACTCAGAGATCTGCCCGCCTTCACCTCCAAAGTGCTGGGATTAAGATGTGCGCCACCACTGCCTGGCAAGCAACAGTTTTAAAACAGGAGAGGAAAAACAGCTTGAACAGAGAGGAGAAATAGATGAATCCTCATTATAGTTAGAGATGAAAAGACTTCCTTTTCTGAGATACAAGACAGTTACCCAGAGTGGAGAGGGCTCAGTGCTGCCACCCACAGGCAGTGTCTGACAGAGCAGGTGTCTCGGGACCTGTACGTAGTTCTGTGACAAGGAGATCAAACTAGAATTAGTGACAGAAAGTAGCAGCAGGATCTCCAAATACTGGAAAGCAGACAGCACAAAGTACACATAAAAAAATCCCAGATGAAGTCCAGAGATACACTAAACAAAAGACCATGGGCCGTGGCTGGTAAGGCAGGGCTGGCAGGGCTCAGAGTGCTAAATGTCTGTGCTGGAAAAGGATCTCAGCTACAGAGAGTCAGTTAAACCAGAAAAGACAAGCAGAGCCAAAGCCAGCAGAAGAAAGGAAATAAGAAAGAGAGTGGATCAGCGAAATCGAAGACAGAAATAAGATCAGAGAGTCAAAGACGTGGGTCCTAGAGGAGACACAGTGGCTGGGAGAGTGAGGTCAGCACCTGCAGACCTGCAGCCGTGGCGGGGGGGGGGGGGGGGGGTGGGGGGGGGGAGCGGGAGCACGTGGTCACGGGCACTTGACAGCTAGTGGAGGGGACTTCTCTTCAAAAGCAGAGCCTCCTGCCACAGCCTAGTCAGCGATGAGGGAGGAGGGGTCAGGGAGAGAGAAAGAGACAGAGACAGTGAGACAGACACTCAGAGAGACAGAGTGGACTGACAGCGTTCACAGTGCGCGCACACAGATGGACACGTGTGCGGCGGGTGGCGGGCTGTGTCGGTGTTCTCACGGTAGCAATGTGCTGTAGTTTCCAGATGTGTAGGACTTAAGTAAAGATACACAGACTTTCCAGGCAGTGGTGGCGCACGCCTTTAATCCTAGCACTCGGAGGCAGAGGCAGGGGGATCTCTGTGAGTTCCAGGCCAGCCTGGTCTACAGAGAGAGTTCCAGGACAGCCAGGGTTACAACAGAGAAACCCTGTCTGGAAAAGCCAAGAAAAAAAAAATTGGCCGTATCTGTGAGCTTAGATACCTGAAGGTATAAATTCACAAAAGTATAGACTTTAGAACAATTTTACTTAATCTATCAAATAACAATACTTCCAAATAATTAAAACAATGCCAGTGGATAAGGAATGGTCTTCAACAGGGTTAGAATTACTGTCTGACCAGTCAGAGAGAAAGGAAAGGCTTGTAAACATAAGACAGTGACAGATGAAACTGTGACTGGAGAAACGGTTTCAGAATCACACCCTTGGGGAAGCAGAGAATCAGCTGGAGAATTATCGCAAGCACCAAGAAGACCCAGCGACTCCTAAAATCGCTGTGGGACTAAGTAGCTGTCTTCTACGTCCATGGCCACTGGGAGAAGAGGCAGGGGCAGTCCTCGTGCCTGCTAGGATGAGTAGTTTCTGTTATCAGAAAGAAAAGAGAGCACCCAGGTTCCCCGCAGTCACCGCCGACACGCCACGGCGCACGTGGGCCGCCCTGGGAGTCCCGGTGAGGCCTGGCTTCTGTACTTGCTAATGCTCTCCAGGGCCTTTGATTCATGGCCCCAGCAAGGGACCATGGCGGTACGTGGAGCTTGTTTCTGCTGAGCCAGGTGGGTCATGTGTCTGAATAAGACAGTTATAAAATAGCTTCTCTTCCAGATATTGCCTGGTTGTGAGTATGAAGTACTTTTCTGTGATAGTACTTCTGTGATTTCTTCCAGGAACGAGCAGGGTTGAGTGTCCTGAACAGTGCTCAGAGCCTGGCTGTCCGCGGGACGGGAGGCCCAGCAGTCAAGCTAAGGAATCTAAATTGCCCACTGATGGCACAGCTTTCGAAAGCACAGAGAACCCCGCCGGTGTGGACAGAAGTGTAAACGTGTGCGGATTGCACAGAACCTACGGAAGCTCTGGCTTCAGGAAGCACGGACACAGAACACAGCTGCCGCCGCTAATGCCACACCTTTGTTTTTTTTCAGCTGGCTTTTGAAACGATGAGCGTTATGTCTGTGGTCACTAACTGTGCTCTGATCGGAATGTCACCACAAGTGAACGCAGTCTTTCCGGAATCCAAAACAGACCTCGTTTTGATCGTGGTGGCTGTGGAGGTAAGTGAGGTGTCACCCACGCCACAGGCCTCTGTGGACCTCCGGCAGAGCCGCTGCTCCGGCCGCGGTGACAGACATGTCAGACAGAGGACCAGTGTGGGCTGTGCTCTGCTGCTGCCCGCTCAGCTCACAGGAAGAGAGAAAATCCCAGACACAGCTGGATTCATTCATTTGGAATAGGTCTTTGTGGGTATAGCGTGTGTTTTCAGTTTGTTCTAGGGAAAGTGTCCCTTCTGTTTCCTTAAGCAAATCCTAGGAAACCCTTGTTGCTGTGCTGTCTGTCTGGTTCGCTGAGGCTGCCTTCTTTGTGAAACATGCAGGCTCTGTGGTGCAATCTGGAGAAAGGCACATGCTCTCACACACATGACACATGTGTGTCTCGCTTTTCTGTTGGTCGTGTTTTGGAATATGGGCTCCCACCATATCTAGGAAATTAAGCAGGGGCCAAACATGAGTGGGAAATCCTCTGAGCTGCCTCCACTGCTGGTGATTTTCAACGTGGAAGAACACGGTAGCCTTCCATGCCTAGTAAAAATATAATTCTTGCGGGAAGGTAGGGAAACACAGCCAGGAAAGACTGTGGAGTAGCGTGCCACACACTAAGGCTTCGGGACTTGCGTGTCCCACTCGCAGGCTGAAGATCCGTCCTGCCGGCCCTGTTTCTTCTGTCCTGTGTGGCAAGTGTGTGTGTGCTGTGTGCTCATTGTGGACACCAAGTGTGCAGTGTGCATTTGGGAGGACAGCTTCTAGACACCACTGGGGAGGAAGAGAGAAAAATGTCCCTGGTGGGCTCCAGTTGGTCTGCGATGAATTTGGGGAGTAGAGCAGGGTTTGGAGCGCCGTCTGTGGGGTTTATTACCCGCAGAAATTTCACTCCAGCGTTACTGAGGCCTCGGCTGAACACCGCGTAGGCGTGCGGTAAATCAAGAGCTAGAGCATATGTTTGGGTGTGTGACTGTGTGAGCTTATTAAGTCGTGCCGAAGTTTAGGTTCAGACTTAGAAGGCAGCTGCGAGGTGGGGACGCTGGCCAGCTCAGCTGAGCCGGCCGCTGTGTGATGTGCACGGTTCTGTCACCCTCAAGTGTCCACTCGGTCAGGTCTAGTCAGTAAAGAGCTATCAGCGGGCCAAACTAACTTTAAAAATAGGATTTGTCAGCCAGTGATGGTGGCGCACGCCTTTAATCCCAGCACTTGGGAGGCAGAGGCAGGCGGATCTCTGTGAGTTCGAGGACAGCCAGAGTTACAACAGAGAAACCCTGTCTCGGTTGGGGGTTGGGGGGTATTTGTCTCCTAAATCTTAAATATTTTAAAGAAAGGAAGTAAAGTCTTACAATTTCTATAGAATAATACCGTTTGTCTATATCATCCCGTTTCCCCCTGGAGTCTAAATAGTTCTAGTATTTACTGAAGTTGAGACAGAGTCTCGCGTAGCCCAGGCTGGTCTCAAACTCTCCATGCTGAGGATGCCTCAGACCCTGATCCTTCCTCTGCCTCCAGGTGCTGGTTCTACAGGCCTGCTTCGCCATGCCCAGATTTTATTAGGTTTTTAAAATGGGGGCCGTGACGTGTTCTCGTGACCTCACGCTCCTGGCACCAGGGAGCTTTGGTGCTTCTACTTCTTTCTGGTGTTTTGGATTTTGGCATCTGCGTGTTTACTGCCACCTAGTGCTCCTTCCGAAACATGCTTGCCGCGCTTTGTAAAATAGATTTACTAGGATTGGATAAGACCCGAGCACGAGGGAGAGCATGCTGAAAGCAGCAGTTTTAGGGTTGAAAGTCAGATACTGGCAATGCCGCCAAGTTCAGTCCACAGATCAAATCAGTGTCCGACCAGTCCTCAAGCCGCCTCGCTTCTGAGACTCATCCCCCCGTCTCTGATGGCGTTCCCAGCAGAGGACCACCTCTGCAAGTGCAGAACCAAAGTGCAGTTCGTGGAGATGACAGTGGCCCACACAGTCCATGTTCCCGTTTTCTCATGTGCATCTGTCAGCTGTGTCAGTCCAACATGCCGAATGCTAACCCTTGCCTCTCTGCACTGGGGTCCCCCTGCCCCCACCAGACAGTGGTTCTCAGCCTTCCTAATGCTGTGACCCTTAAATACAGTTCCTCGCGTTGTCGTGGCCCCAGCCGTGAGATTGCTTTCCTTGTTCCTTCATAACTGTGATTTTGCTGCTGTTGTGAATTGTATTATAAATATCTGATATGCGGATGGTCTTGGGTGACCCCTGTGAAAGAGTCATTCACGCTCAAAGGGGTCAGGACCCACAGGCTGAGAACCGCTGCCTCAGGTGAAGGTAAGCCAGCTGCTCTGGCTGGGAGCTTACCCGCGTTTGTAATCCTAGATTCTCGTGACCAGTGAATCTGTTGGCTCTATTCATGTTTAGGTACTAGTTTGAAAAATATCCCTTAAAAGCAGTTTCTTATGGGTGTGGGGAAGAGAAAGTGCAGTGGCGCACACGCCTCCTACTGGTTAGAAATGGAACTGCCCTTTATCTGTAGTACTGTAGGCCGCCCCAGTGGGTGGGGCTTGTAAGCTCCATACAGACAACTGCTCTTTACATCAGGGTTTACGTACTTAGCATTTTAGTCGCCTGTACTCCCTCTGGAGTAGGGTGGGCTGTGTTCACTGTCGAGTCCGTCGCTGAGAGCCTCTTGGCACACTCACCTGTCCTTGGTGCCCCGCAGGGACATTCTGGGCAGTGGGAATGGCCCACACGTGTCCGGGGTGAGCACTGGCTGTGGCTGTGTCTCCCCGGCCTCGGAGCTCCGTAGGCACACGCCTCTGGTCTTGTTTGTGTGTCTCAGTTTTGCTCTTCTCTTGCTGGGTTTGCTTCCATACCTCAGGCCAGCCCTCCCTAGCCCCCACTGTCCTTGCTGCTGGCTCTCTGTTCAGTCTCAGCATTGGCATGGCTCCAGCCCAGGTTCCGTTATTTCTTGCCTACACTTTGCTGAGTGTGATTTAAATATCGTGTCACTCTGTTTTAAAGAATGCAGTTCAGAGGTTCTCACCTGAGCTCTTACGACAAATCCTCACGAGGCTTGTGGCTTCCTGCTGTCTCTTCTTTGCCCCATAGTAATAGCTAAGCTTCATTGTCAACTTGACTGCATAGGGGTAAGCCTAGATTTAGTGACATGCCCTCCTGGGTGTGTCGGTGAGAGTGTCTGCAGACGTGACGATACAAGGAGCTTCCTGCTGCCAGGATGCTCTGCCCAAGCACGTGGACTTAGGCAGCCATGAACTGAACTCTCTAAACCATGAGTCAAAGCTCCCTTGCTCCCTTAACGAATTTCACCAGGTGTTCTCCGTGACAGCCACGAGGAAGTAACAGCACAGCCATTGCTGCCTCTTGTTGTGGTTTCTTTCAGGCTGATATTCTGACCATGTTTGTCCTCTGTAAAGGGAAAGGTGCCTCAGTGGATGGCAGATCCCTTCCCCTCTGCCCTCCACCTGGCTCCCATTCCGTCATGGAACACCTGGTGCCCTTCATGCGAGTTAGCAGGAGTGTTCACGGAGCTGCCAGGTCTCCATTGTTTCCTCTCCAAGATGGAGCTCCAGAGAGCCTGGGCAGTGCCACAGATCTCCAGGAGCTGAGATGACACTTCATGAGTGGTTTCCGGTGATGCAGCAATTCTTACTAAAGATTTGTTTGTGGGCATTTCCCCCAGTGCTCTTTGTAACAGTTATTTGAAAATTGATTTCAGTATTATAATTGATAAGCTTGCTGACTATGTTTTGGGACGCATACTAAGAAAACCTCTAGGTAAAAATCTTAAAATTCTATTATTTGTAAGAATATACTATAGAATATACTATAGAAGACATGTTAGGTGAGGGCTGGAGAGACCACTCAGGTCAGGGCACATAACAGGTTCGGTTCCCAGCACCACCCTGGACAGCCCATAGCCACCAACATCCGCAGCTCTTTTGTTACTTCTGCCTATGAGGACCGGAACCACGGGTGCCTTCCTCACAGAGCCAGAGGATTGCCGCTCTGTAGTTTTTGGCTGATGCTGTTCTTTTCAGAATCACAAATTCGTCCCAGTGGCTTTGTTGAATTCTGAGCATTTACTTGCAAGCTTGGCCAGGAAGGAGCCCATAGCCAGGTGCTGTTCAGGCCTCCCCTTATCAGCGCTTTGCAGGTACTGGGTTTTGGCTCTTCAGTTTGAGTCCTTTGGATCCCATGGGCTGGATCCTCCTCCCCATTTGTATTTTGGGTTTAAAGACAGAATCATGAGATAGCCCAGGCTGGGCTTGAACTCTGAATCCTCCTGCCTCGCCCACCTTCCTGAGAGGCAGGGTTACAGGTGTGAGCCACCACACCCCGCCTGACTTCCTGTCTGTTTATCCTGCTGGTCTTCTTTGGTGTTTCCTGGTCTTACACTAGGCTGCCCCCATCTTCAGTTTTTAATCCAGGTCTTTGGATGGTGTGGGATAATTGAAGGCAGTCAGGGTAGGTTCTTGCACTGGATATGTATTTATTTTATGCTTAAAATATACCGGATATTAGTAAGATACGGCCCTAGCTCTGGGCACATCTATAGGCTTGTCCAAGACAGCAGTTCCAGTGTGGTAGAAGGCCTCTCCTCTAACCTCATCCCCAGATGGCCCTGATCTCTGTCCCCCCGGAGGGTGCTGGTCCAGCCTCTCTCAGCTTCTGGAAATGGTTGGGGTGTGGCTCTGTGGACAGTGTCTGCTGCTAAGTGCTTACAAAGAGATTTTCCCCAAAACTTGCTTATGTGTGGAGCTCTTGTTACTGTGACTGGCATAATTTAAGTAGAAAGAGCGCGTGGTACAGCAGAGCCCCCGCTTCTGCGAGAACCCGTGCAAAGACTCCGCAGAGACAAATTGCTGCTATCAGATGGGTAAGGAGGAGACAGTCAAAAGGATGCGAGGAGCTTGGAAGTCTGCGCACATTCCCGATGCGGCTTTCACACTGCTTCCCACGTCACCACGTTTTTACTCCCAGGGAAACAGCCCTGGGCGTTGTCTGGGGGTTTCATGGTTGGACTTGCTTGTCAACAGGCTGGGCCTTAGAGTCACCTCTGGGTGTGTCCCGAGGGTGTTTCCAGAAAGCCTTCCCTGCGTGTGGGTGGCACTGTCGAGGGCCGGGGAGAGGAGAGCGCCACTGAGCACCGCCTCTCTGCTTCCCGACTGCAGGTGCAGTGAGCCAGCTGCCTTTCGCTCCCACCGTCCTGGCCTCCCCATCCTGGCCTCCCCGTCCTGGCCTCCCCGCCCTGGCCTCCCCGCCCTGGCCTCGTCCTGGCCTCCCCCCCCCCCGCCCTGGCCTCCCCGCCCTGGCCTCCCCATCCTGGCCTCCCCGTCCTGGCCTCCCCTTTACGTTGCTTTCCTTGGATATTTTGTCACAGGAAAAGCAACTGACACGGGGGTGATATTTGTGCGTAATAGACGGGGAGACACTTCCTCAAGCGTGCGCCCTGCAGCTCAGTTCTGAGAGTCTCTGCTGAGAAACTGCTGACTCACCGAGGTGGTGTTTCCCTGCATCACCTGCCTGGGCTTCTGGGACCACTGCCTTAGCGGACCAGCAGTCAGCGGAGCGAATGGCCGGTGTTGCTTTGTGGAAGACCCGGAGACCTTACTTACGCTTTTTCATTCACAGTAACATTGTTCCAGAAAATACTATGGTGGGGTAAGAATCAGGGAGCTCACAGCCTGCGGTGTCACAGGGCAGCTGGTGGATCCGCAGAGCCGCAGACAGAGGCCGCTTTGGGCTGTCACCCTGGGGACCCTCACTGGTCATGGCCTCCTCTCAGCCTGCTCTGGGCACCTTGGCCAGTAGTGTCTCCTCTCACTAGTAGCCATCCACTCCCGCGGGGCAGTGCAGCAGCCTCTGCTGCGTCCCGGGAGAACTTCCCTCTCGCAGCCTGACGATTCCGGGCGCACCTGCTCGCTCTCTTATTCTGGGGAGCAGAAGAATAGGAGTACATTTTGGGTTTCAGTTTTTCTGAGGGTAGAAACCACTTTTTTTTTTCTTTCAGGAAACTTAAAGACTTGAGGCCCATAAAAACCTTCTGTCCTTTATAACAGTGCTGGAGTATCGAGGGGCTGTGTGTGGCCAGGGGTGAGGGGAGGGTGACATCAGAGCTGAGGCTTTCTTGAGGTCAGTGGGCATGACTTGGGGTGAGGGGTCGTGGGCGGGCGGCCTTTGACAGCTTTACCTCACTTCCCTCTGCAGATGTGAGCGCTCAGCCCCGGCTCCCCACGCTGTCCCTGTGTGTGGCCATGTGCATGCTGACCGCCACTGTGTCGCCCCATGTGGCTCTCCCCGTGTCGATCCCACTGCTCCCCAGCCCTGTCTTCCCTCTGCGTTAGACCAGGAGACTCCCCGTTCTCTGGTGGCTCCATTTCTGCGGTCCCAGCTCTTGGCCCTGCCACCCGCGCTGGTTCTGCAGAGCTGCTGCGGAAACCAGCTGTAGCCAGTGCTGGCGGCCGAGGAGCAGTGATGTCTGCTGTGGCCTGTGTTATCTCTCTAGAACCCCAGCTGAGGTTCTGTCCTAGAGGGGGGAAGATCAACCACCCTTCCTCCCTCTCAGGAGGGCCGGCACTTCAGAGCGACCATCTCGGGGCTCAGTTCTGAGGCTTCCATCTTGGTTTGTTGGGGGTCAGGCACCACAGTGCCGGCCCCGGCGTCCCTGTTCCTTTAACATTGTTGAATTTGCTTTGTTGAGTCTCAGTCATGCTGGTCCTTCAGCCGATCCCTTAGCGTCAGAGGGGCTTTGGTTTCTTTTGTGGTCCCCAAGGTGCCAAGATGGGCGTCCCAGAAGCTCGGCAGAACAGCAGCAGCGTGGGACAGGGTGCCTCCCAGCCCGCGCACTCAGGGCTATTAAAAATGGACTGCGTTCTCTACAGTTGTTAATTGCCACGAGGGGGAAAGCGTTAGAATTTTCACTTTACATAGCTTGGGTAAAAATGAGTGTTCCAGCTGAAGGGTGTGCGTGCGCGTGAGTGTGAGGCTTGTGATTGTGCGTGTTGTAAGTTAGGCTCCAGCCGAGCCTGAGAGTCAAGCCTGCCTTCTGGCAGATTGCGCACAGAGCTGCAGAAGGTAGGCGCCGCTGCCCCAGCCACAGGCGAGGGCCCGAGACCACGCAGGCTTCCGTCGCTCTTTCCGCATCCGTGCCCCACACAGAAGCTAACTGGCACTGTCTGTGCTGATAACGAAGCCTGTTCCCTGTCTCCTGGAACTCGCTGAAGGAGTTCACAGTCAGGGTGAGAGGGGAGCAGGGGCAATTGGTGTGTGGATGTTCTGTGCTACCAGCCATAGGAAGGATGGTTCGTTCGTATTGTCTGCTTGTGTTGGAGTTGCTCTGAGATGCCGAACTGAGTGCCTCTTCTTTCAGGGCTAGTGTCTGGTGTGAATTGCCGTCTGCCTCTCTCACCGTGGACTAGACATGCAGCCAGCAGCATTCTGACCGACACAGTGCCGACATGCAGCACTTGTTCTTGGGTCTCCAGTACAGTTCTGTGTCACTTCATTCCCAACCCTCCTTCAGAGAACTTGTGCCATTGTTGGGAGTGTTGTCTAGGTTGTACCTACCTTCTCAGAGAGAGAGAGAGGGAGAGAGAGAGAGAGAGAGGGACGCCCTCACACATGTATATACACTCACAAGTGAAAATGACAGGTGTCAGGTGTCTAAACTCTTGTCTACACATATTTTGAGTCTAGTTTTTCTGTTGTTGTTTTTTAGAGAAACTGCTCCTTAAAGAGAATCTCTGCGTGATTGAGTGCAGGCACACGCATGCCATAGCACACGTGTGGCCGTTGGAGGAGCTACAGGCGTCAGGCATCACCTTCCAGCTGCTCATGTCCCAGGTTAACTGACCCACGAGCCAGCCGACTGTCTGCCGTAGCAGTGCAGGGCTCCCAGGTCCGCCCTCTGCCCTCAGGTTGGCTGTGGGGCTTTGAACGCAGGTCCTCACACTTGCACTACAAACGCGTGACCTGCCGAGCCAGCTCAGGCCCTGCGTGCTCTCTCATGATTAACAGTAGGAAGCCTCATCTTCACGTTCCTTCTGACATCATTTCACTTGGATGTTAGTCGTCAGTGTGTAGAAACTAGAGAGGCTTCTTCTTACAGGAGGGTGCTTTCCTTCCACTAGTAATGCAGTCACATGGTTCAAAACTCAGATGGCTCAAAGCTGAGTTCTGCCACTCCAGAGTACCAGCCGCGGAGCCCCTGCTGCACAGCCTGTACGATTGGTCCCTGTCTGGGTGTCTCGGTGGGTATTTAAAGTGCAGGGAGCACAGTTAGTCACAGTGACTGGAGAGCGGGCCATAGTGGGTTTGCTTTATGCTTAATTGTCTATCTAGTACAGATGCAAATCTTACTGGGAAGTTTAGGTGCTTGTGTACAGGAATGCACATGTCAGGTGACCTGATGCTGTCAAGCTTGAGCACACGTGGTCTGTGTGGCACAAAGCAGTTTGACCTTTTCTAAGACTTTCTGGTGCTGTGCGTGATTGGCAGGCCAAGGAAGATGATTGGCATTCCTACTGTCTCAAGTCTGGGCCAGTTGCACCTTCAGTTTGGCAAGAGCAAAAACTGCTTATGGATAACAAATACTGGATCTCACTTTCTCTGGGACTAGCACTGGGCTGGGATCAAAGCAAAGGATCAGTCTGCTTGCAGGTCTGTTAGGTTTTAAAGTAAGAACAGATTCTTTAGAACTGTCCTGAGGTCAGCACCTGTGTAAGCGGGCATCTGGTGGCCTTGGCTGGAGAGTGTTTGTTCCCATCAACTCAGGAAAGGGTTGGAGTAGGGGCTTTTGAGGCCTTTAAAAACAAGCTTCAAGATAAGTAAATGCGCAGCAGATCCCCTGACATGCAGACTCCTCCTTATATGGCTAGCCTAGGTGGGATGGCTCCTCCATGGCTCCTGCCCGGTCTCTCCAGCTCTTAGCCCCACCCCCACTCCCTCAGGCTTCCTCCCTCCCTGTCCTTAGCTTGCTACTTTGTTTCTCTTGGTACTGAGACATTCACTCTTACATGGAACCAGCTGGATCCTGAATGACCGTCCCTGCTGTGGGACCTCCATCTTGTTCTGGTTTTTTCGGGCATTTTGATGACAACTTGCCCTGGCATACTGGAGCCCCTGTGGGTTCAGGCCTGGCCTCGCCACAGGGCATATAGGCTGAGCTCGGAGGATGCCGGCCAGTGGAACTGGGCGTGTAGACACAGGCTGCAGTACACAGGATGTGGTGTGTGCTTCACGAGAGACAGGATGAGGGCACAGAAGTTCCACAGTGCCCTGGGCTGTCTAACAGCTCCATGATCACAGCTTTTCGGGAGGAATTGGTTTGCCATTCTTTTTTATTCTTTCATGGGAAAAAGCACTAAAATAATGTGAATGAAAGCTTTTTGTTTCGTGTACAATGGGTGATTTTTGTAGCTAATAGCGCTGTACCCATTATGGTGACATTTATACACTCTGTGTGTTCCAACTCACAAGGTTGCTCACCAAAAAGCCAATTGTGTTGTATGTTTTAAAATTAAGGGGGCTGGAGAGACAGTCAAAGCACTGGCTGCTCTCGCAGGATCTGGGTTTAGTTCCCAGCTTTCACATCTGTACTCCAGCTCCCGGGACCTGGTGCTCTCCTCCAGCCTCTGTGGGCACCAGGCAGGCTCTGTAGTGTACATACACGCAGGAAAAACTCAGACATAAAAATCTTAAAAAAATGAAAAACAAGGAATTTTGAGAGTTTTGTATGTTCCTGGAAAACAGAAATGTCTCTGTGGATGTTTAAGTATCACTGTTGTACCCAGTGAGCAGTTCCATGATCTCATTTACAAAACGGAGATTGCTCAGGAACAGGCGTTTTCCTGGCGCAGTTATTTTTAGTTATGTTTAAAATGGCGGTTTTGTGCACTGTTGGGGAAAGAGCTGCCTAGGCCCTGACTTTGTGTGGTCTGCAGGTGCTGGCTTTAGTAAAAGATGTCTGATTGCTCGTGATCTGCAGGTGCTGTCAGTAGAACACCTGAGGAGCTTAGGTGTCAATAAAAACCCTGAGATGAGACACTGACCTAGCGTGTCTAGTATGGTGCTTGCCAGGACGGTGGTTCCCTCCGCAGAGGTCTGACTGGGGTCACACCTGAGAAAACGCCTCTGTCTTCCTTGCTGAGCGACACAGTAGGGGACAACACATTTTCCTTCCATCTGCGCCCTCTCCTGGTGTTCACCACTAGGGCAGTGATGGCTGGTTATGCGTCTTCCTAACTCCTTGGTAGAATTTGAGATTTGATGCTGGGTGTTAAAGCGAGGCCAAGCCTGAGCAGCTGAGCCCTTGCCCTCTAAAGGTGGGGTCTGCAGGAGCCTGGGTGCAGCATCGGTGCTCTGATCTGGGCTGAGCGTGATGGCGTTTCTGTCCTTGGAAACGCACAGGTGCCTGGGGGCTAGCAGATGAGCTGACAGGGTGCTGACAGGGCCACAACCATGGTGACTCCTGTGAACGTTTCTGTTTACTGGGTGGAAACTTCACTGGACTTGGACATTGTCAACTTCTTCATTATGTTTTAATTACCATGGAAACGACAGAATTGTGAGATCACACATTATATTTTTATTTGTGAGACCTGCTATATATATATCAGAGAGCAGAAATATCATACAGTAACTTCCATTTCGTCTTTTAAAATACTAACGTAAGGAAAAGCCCTCGGCGTGCACTTCAAAAGGTAAGAGAGTGTATCTGAGCCATGAAGGCCCATTTGCAGTCGTTTTCATTAAACAATACTGGAAGCAATGTAACCTATGAACTAATATTAAGAGGACATAGATCTTGCTGAAGTCTTAGAGCAAAATAAACCAGGACTTGGAATTTTAAAAAGGATAAGGCCAGGCCTGGCAGCTTGCACACTGCTGAGCCCAGGACACTGGAGGCTGAGGCAAGAAGACTGAGTTCAAGGATTGCTGGGTCTAGATGGTGAGGTCAGGGTCAGCCTGGGCCACATACGATCCCGTCTCAAGGAGGGGAAAGGATTGAAACAGTTTCCTCAGTGCAGGGTTGCAGTTTGCTGTAGATGTCAGTTCCTGGGAATCTGTTACCTTGTTTTCTCTTCAAAATAGTGGAATGTGATGGGTGTAATCAGAAGTTAGAATGTCTATACCTGATCACAGGCACATGCACAGGAGCGTGTGTGTGTGTGCGTGCATGTGTGTGCACGTGTGTATATATGCACATGTGTGTGTGTGCATGTGTGTGCATATGTATGCGCGTGTATGTGTGTGTGTGCACGTGTGTGTATGTGCATGTGTGTGCATGTGTGTGCACGTGTGTGTGTGTGTGTGTGTGAGAAAGAGAGAGAGAGAGAATATATATTTATGCATCTTATCTTCCAGAGCTGTTAGTCAGCCACACCGCATATACAGGTTTTGCTTCCACAGGGCTCTGAGCGCCCAGTCTCCAGGAAGCTGTGACCCATGGCTTCCCAGTGGCTTCTGTCTGGGGATGGTTTGATTGGGTTCCCTTACTCCTACAGCTGTTGATGTCGGATTTGAATTCCCATTTGAATGTGGCCCAGAGCTATTCTGGATTTGGGTGTTTCTCTCCATTTTCCTGGGAGCTGGAGTTCGAGGCTGCCTTGTCCTGTAGCATGGCTGAGGGTGGTCCTTTTCCTCAGCCCTCTCCCGTGCATCTGGTTTTGTTTTTAGAGGGTACACTAAGAGACTTGGCACTAGATGGTTGGCTCTGTTATCTCAGAGCAATCCACAGCTCGGTGACAATATTTTTATGTCTGGAAAAATGCATTTATTTTGGTGGTCTTGGACAATTTTGATTTCAACATAGTATATTTACTGATGAGCTAAAACAAGGCTTCATTTTCTGTTTAGTTTATGATAGTTTTAATGTTATATGAGTTATATACTGTTATATACCCTGGTTTTCTCAAAAGCTGGTGTTAGTGTCATAATAACTCTTGATATTCAGTGCACAGTGCACATGCCAGACATGGCCAGTGACTTAACTGAATGGGGGCATTCTGAAAGCGAATTCTACAAACATACATCACATAGCTGAGTCCATAAGTCTGTGATTTAAATCCTGTGATTAAAGCCGTTAAAGAACAACATTGAGTGTGCATGCGTGCCTGTGTGTGTACATATGTGCATGTGCATGCATGTGTATTCATTGTATGTGACAGATGTACATGCATTCATACATATGCTATTTATGTTGTTGAAGTAAAATATCAGAATTTATTTTAGACCCTGAGAGTACATAAAGATCTCTATTACTACTCAAAATAAGGCTCAGAAAAGAATACCGTGCTGTATTTTGCAATATTTATGGGGTAGTTTAAGTAGATACCCAAATTGTTTTAAGCTAAAGTGCAGCGTGGATAGACAGATAGGGAGCTAGACAGACAGACAATACTGTCTGTCTGTGCGTGTATACGTATATACATACACGTTTACATACTAGTTGCGGATGTTGAGCTTGAAGTTTTAGGAAGTGGCCACATTCGTCTGGCAGACATTTCCCAAGTACCTCTGTGTGCCTTTGCTGGTCACTACCACGCAACAGTAACTTCTGTCCCAAACTCTGCCATTTGTTAGGGTTCTTTTTAAGTTTTGTGGCACTGTAGGATAGTGTCATCTCTCTGTGGTTTTTCAGGTAGCCCATGTTGGAATTATTTTCCCACCAAGATGCTCTGGGTGGATTTTATTCTGGCTGGTTAGTTCATCATCTTGTCCTGCCCTGTGATGAGCGTTCTTCAGGGCTGGCAGCGATCAGCACTGCGCAGAGGGGCCGTCTGGCAGTGATCAGCACTGCACAGAGGTGGTTAGTGAGCGAGGCTAATAAATCATGGAAATGTTTAAAGACGCGACACCTGAACAGGACGATGAATGCGTCACCGACTCCTAAAGCGAATCTCAAGTGGAGAGGAGACTTCACTGTGCACATGTCCATTATCTCTGAGGAGGCTATTGGCACTCTGCACTGTTACCTCCCTCAGTGCTGACTTTCATGAGTGTTACTTGTAGCCCTGGGTGAGTGTGTGAGTGTGTATACTGTGTCTTTCACAGACAGAAACAGAAATTCTGTCATAAAACAAACAATACGTTACTCTTAGTGAGCAGGGCGGTGGTGACATATAACTTTAATCCCAGCACTTGGGAGACAGGTGAGTTCAAGGCCAGCCTGGTCTACAGAGTGAGTTCCAGGACAGCCAGAGTTACAGCAGAGAACCCTGTCTTGGAGGAAAAAAAAATTGCTCTCAATGGCTAAGATGGTACAGCTCTTGAAGCCAACTGCTCCCAGTGACTCCACCCTAGGAACAAGCTTCTCACTGGTCTTTGGGGGGCATTCAAGAGTCAAGTTATAGAATCAGCTGACTTAGTTGTATCCCAAAATTCCTATGGAAATATAAGGAACCCAGAATAACCAAAACAATCCTGAAGAAAAAACCCCAAAGTACACAGACTTGTATTTCCCAGCTCTAAGCTGTCTGCAAGCTGTAGCAGCCACACTGGCATAAGGATGGGTAGGTCAATGGTCAGGGGCAGGGCCCAGAAGCAAGGCTCTGCGTTTACGAACAACCGGTACCCGACAGGAGTGTGGAGTTAGTTCAATGGGAAAGGAGCAGCTGGATGAGCTGGGCTCCTGTCTGGAGACGCTGTCCTGAGACCACTTCTGGAGAACGGTAGTTACAACTGTGGACGTCAGCCTCAGAACACCTAAGGGCTTGCCATGCCCAGTCCGCTCCACGCTCTGCCGATCTGCCATCTCCGCGCGAGTTGACAGGGCAGCTCTGCTTCTCATCTGAGGTGTGAAGCCTGCTAGGCGAAGATTTTGGAGATGAGAAAGCTCTACATTAGGGGAAGACAAACAGGCACACCCTGACTCGGAGTGGTTACCAATGCAGGGTCCATCGAAGGTTCTCCAGAGCAGCCAGCAAGAAGCCCGATGGCTCCTCACAGAACAGCTCTCTCTGCAGGATGACCATGGCAGCTCTGTTCCTCTGACTGCATTAGTGCCTAAGCAAATCTGTTTTGTCAGTTAGCAGATGTTCTCGACTGAAGGAGCACTGGCCAGTTGTGAGTTCTAATCAAACTGCCTCAAGCTCAGTGGCTGTCATTACAGAGCCTGACGGAGCAGCTGAAGGGAAACAGAGCCACAGATGCCATAAAAAGCACAGAGCTGTTAGTTCTGCAGAGTCCGTGCTCTGCGCTGGCTCGAGGGACTCTCAGAATGGTGAGGTAAGAGCAGAGATGGCGAGCTGCCCCTCTCCCCGGGTGCGTCTGCTTTCTAGTGTTTGAAATTAATGTTTCATTTGGAGTTCTGCGGTCAGCATTGAATGTTGCTTTTCTCTAAGACCACGGACTGTCCGTGGTCTGTATGCCGTCCCTGCCTCAGGCGCAGTCTGCAGACGGGCTCGTATGTACAGAAAGTATTCGTTCCAGTGCAGAATTTGGGATAAGCGTGCAACTGGAGGTGAGTGTTTTGAAGCTTTTGAAGTCTGTCTGACACTGCTGCGATGTTAGCTCACTGGTCCATGGACTCGTGTGGTACCCGGTTTGGGCCCATTAGGTGGCTCTCGATGTGTGCGTACTATTGCCCAGGGACTTAACCAACGGAAGTTATCTACTTACCACTCCAGAGACTGGAAGTCCAAGTCGGAGGCGCTAGTACAGCAGGTGTCAGCCCCACGTTTCTCTTGGCTTCCATGTTCACCTGACCCCAGGGAGAGAGCTGATGCCCCTTCAGTGGGACATGGATCCTGAGTCAGGGCTGCACTGGCGTGAGTGCATGTAGCCTTAATCACCTGAGGGCCCTGTCTCACACCGTCCCTCTGGGGGCTGCAGCAAGGGTAGGCCACCCGTCCAGGCTGTAGCACCGTAGGGCCTCAGCGGGCTGCAGATCCATCGCATCGTCTGAGAAGTACCGTTGCACATTCATCCCTAACTAGCGTTGAAGCAGGAAACTGCTCTAAGTTAAAATTTTAGTATCGATCAAATTTATGTAACCTTGAGAAGAATTGTTCTAAATGGAATGTTGGTTCTTTAGAAGAAAATACGATATTTTAAAACTGGATTGGACACCAGAAAAACTAATCATGGAGCTGATTCTTGTGGAGGCCTGACATAAGCTTTGTGTGACTGCAGCATGTGGCTGCGCTCAGGATTTATCTGTGTGCTCTGGCCTGGCAGCCTCAGGACACCCATCGCCTCAGAGGAGGGGTAGGCTGCTCCCTGGCCCTACCCTTGAAGGTAGTATTCACCACTGTTTACTCTGAAACCACACATATGCTTGGAGTTTTCTTGTCTCTTTGGTGATTGTTCCTTCCCAGCCCGCCGTTTCTGCCTCTGGATTAGCGGCTCTGTGGTCCCTCTGTGGGGCCTCAGTCTCACGTCCGCCTCTCACACCTTGCTCCCTAGCCGCCTTGTAGCTTGAGGGTCTTCCATGGCACCCCATGCTTTTTATCTGCCTACATGTTTTTGGTTGGAGTCTCGTGGCTGGGAATTTTCTCCCCACTTCTGCTTCTCAGAGGACTCCTTGAGGTTCCCTTCCTACCCTTCAAGATCTGGTCTAAACATGCCTTTCAGTGTTTCCTGCCTTACCCACAGCATGCTGTGGTGAGGTGCCACGTTGTGTGTTACCAGTTCCCCCTCCCCCTTTCTTTATGGGTTCTCTGAGAGTAGGAGACATACTGTGTTCAGTGTTAGCATCACTGTAGTTCTGGGTCATATGACAGACGCACAGTCAGGCTGCAGCCAAGTCAGCTGCAAAGAGAATAGAACATCTCTGTCCAGTTCCTCTGAGAACTAGACATGTGTCTATGGCCACACTACCAGGAACACTACCAGTTCTGTCTGAACTTGGAAGCTAAGCAGGGCTGGACATGGTTGGTACTTTGATGGGAGATTAAGATGGGGGCAACAATAGGGTGAACAACTCCTCCTGCTCGTCTTCAGGCAAGGGGTACGTGACAAGGGAGGTTTGGGGCTTTATAAAGTACAAGTGGTGTCCAGGCCGAAATGGGTGCTGGATGTCAGACCAACGTAATTGCATAAGGAGGAGGTTTCACTGGACAGCTGAACAGATGTTCCAGAGGCAGGATGCCATTAAGGACCCTTCCCTGAGAGTGTCACACCATGCCAGGTTAGTGAATGCATGTTGATCTGTGATCTGTATTTAGTTTACTTTCTCTGTTGCTTGAGAACTACAGTGAGAAGCTGGAGAGCAAGACGTTAAAGTGGCTTGTGCTGCAGGCAGAACACCTTCATTCTGTGTGTGTGTGTGTGTGTGTGTGTGTGTGTGTGTGTGTGTGTGAGCTGGAGGCAGAACACCTTCATTCTGTGTGTGTGTGTGTGTGCTGGAGGGAAGACACCTTCATTCTGTGTGTGTGTGTGCTGCAGGGAAGACACCTTCATTCTGTGTGTGTGTGTGTGTGTGTGTGTGTCTGTGTGCTGGAGGCAGGACACCTTCATTCTGTGTGTGTGTGCTACAGGGAAGACACCTTCATTCTGTGTGTGTGTGTGTGTGTGTGTGTGTGTCTGTGTGTCTGTGTGCTGGAGGCAGGACACCTTCATTTTCTGTGTGTGTGTGTGTGTGTGTGTGTGTGTGTGTGCTGGAGGGAAGACACCTTCATTCTGTGTGTGTGTGTGTGTGTGTGTGTGTCTGGAGGCAGGACACCTTCATTCTGTGTGTGTGTGTGTGTGTGCTGCAGGCAGAACACCTTCATTCTGTGTGTGTGTGTGTGTGTGTGTCTGTGTGTGTCTGTGTGCTGGAGGCAGGACACCTTCATTCTGTGTGTGTGTGTGTGTGTGTGTGTGTGTCTGTCTGTGTGCTGGAGGCAGGACACCTTCATTCTGTGTGTGTGTGTGTGTGTGTGTGTGTGTACTGGAGGCAGGACACCTTCATTCTGTGTGTGTGTGCTGGTGGGAAGACACCTTCATTCTGTGTGTGTGTGTGCTGGAGGGAAGGACACCTTCATTCTGTGTGTGTGTGTGTGTGTGTCTGTCTGTCTGTCTGTCTGTGTGCTGGAGGCAGGACACCTTCATTCTGTGTGTGTGTGTGTGTGTGTGTGTGTCTGTGTGCTGGAGGCAGGACACCTTCATTCTGTGTGTGTGTGTGTGTGTCTGTCTGTGTGCTGGAAGCAGGACACCTTCATTCTGTGTGTGTGT
This sequence comes from Cricetomys ansorgei, assembly GCA_026225945.1. NCBI lineage: Eukaryota > Metazoa > Chordata > Mammalia > Rodentia > Nesomyidae > Cricetomys > Cricetomys ansorgei. The sequence goes on along the minus strand of JAMJFZ010003728.1, from coordinate 20,629 downwards.
GTGTGTGTGTGTGTGTGCTGGAGGCAGGACACCTTCATTCTGTGTGTGTGTGTGTGTGTGTGTGTGTGTGTGTGTGTGTGCTGGAGGCAGGACACCTTCATTCTGTGTGTGTGTCTGTCTGTGTGCTGGAGGCAGGACACCTTCATTCTGTGTGTGTGTGTGTGTGTGTGTGTGTCTGTGTGCTGGAGGCAGGACACCTTCATTCTGTGTGTGTGTGTGTGTGTGTGTGTGTGTGTGTGTGTGCTGGAGGCAGGACACCTTCATTCTGTGTGTGTGTGTGTGTGTGTGTCTGTGTGCTGGAGGCAGGACACCTTCATTCTGTGTGTGTGTGTGTGTGTGTGTGTGTGTGTGTGTGTGCTGGAGGCAGGACACCTTCATTCTGTGTGTGTGTGTGTGTGTGTGTGTGTGTGTGTGTGTCTGTGTGCTGGAGGCAGGACACCTTCATTCTGTGTGTGTGTGTGTGTGTGTGTGTGTCTGTGTGCTGGAGGCAGGACACCTTCATTCTGTGTGTGTGTGTGTTGTGTGTGTGTGTGTGCTGGAGGCAGGACACCTTCATTCTGTGTGTGTGTGTGTGTGTGTGTGTGTGTGTGTCTGTGTGCTGGAGGCAGGACACCTTCATTCTGTGTGTGTGTGTGTGTGTGTGTGTGTGTGTGTGTGTCTGTGTGCTGGAGGCAGGACACCTTCATTCTGTGTGTGTGTGTGTGTGTGTGTGTGTGTCTGTGTGCTGGAGGCAGGACACCTTCATTCTGTGTGTGTGTCTGTCTGTGTGCTGTGGGGCAGGACACCTTCATTCTGTGTGTGTGTGTGTGTGTGTGTGTGGTGTGTGTGTCTGTGTGCTGGAGGCAGGACACCTTCATTCTGTGTGTGTGTGTGTGTGTGTGTGTGTGTCTGTGTGCTGGAGGCAGGACACCTTCATTCTGTGTGTGTGTGTGTGTGTGTGTGTGTGTGTGTCTGTGCTGGAGGCAGGACACCTTCATTCTGTGTGTGTGTGTGTGTGTCTGTGTGCTGGAGGCAGGACACCTTCATTCTGTGTGTGTGTGTGTGTGTGTGTGTGTGTCTGTGCTGGAGGCAGGACACCTTCATTCTGTGTGTGTGTGTCTGTCTGTGTGTGTCTGTGTGCTGGAGGCAGGACACCTTCATTCTGTGTGTGTGTGTGTGTGTGTGTGTGTGTGTGTGTGTCTGTCTGTGTGCTGGAGGCAGGACACCTTCATTCTGTGTGTGTGTGTGTGTGTGTGTCTGTGTGCTGGAGGCAGGACACCTTCATTCTGTGTGTGTGTGTGTGTGTGTGTGTGTGTGTCTGTGTGCTGGAGGCAGGACACCTTCATTCTGTGTGTGTGTGTGTGTGTGTGTGTGTGTGTGTGTGTGTGTGTGTGTGTGTCTGTGTGCTGGAGGCAGGACACCTTCATTCTGTGTGTGTGTGTGTGTGTGTCTGTGTGTCTGTGTGTCTGTGTGCTGGAGGCAGGACACCTTCATTCTGTGTGTGTGTCTGTCTGTCTGTCTGTGTGCTGGAGGCAGGATACCTTCATTCTCTGTGTGTGTATTCGTTACAGTGTTGAATTCACTCTGCTTTAACTGTCTCTCATCTGAATTAAGGTGTAAGCCATAAAAATGAACTCAGTAAAGAGTCCAGGAAATTTTGCATGTTGCTTATAAAAATTCACTGATTGATTACATTAATCAAATAGTACTATCTTATTAATCTTCAAATTAAGCTAGATAGAATAGTTGTTGATTTTGCCTTGCGATCAGTATGATTGTGCTAACCCTAAGAACAGTTGCTCCTACTATCAGAAAGATAATTTTTTTATTCGTCTTTGTTTACATACCATGCAGAATAAACTACAACCAACTGCCACCTCAGTAAGAGGACTATTATTGGCAGGTTTTGATGTAAATTTGATGGGTTTTATTTAAGCATTCACTGAACCGAATACATTTTTTGACTTTGCTCTCTCCCTCCCTCCCTGTGTGCAGCTCAGCACACCCAGGACTTGGGGAGACACCTCCTCCATCCGTGTGGTGGGCAGTTGCACGGCTTTTAAGTTGAGCTCTTTATTATAATAATTATAGACTCACACGTGATTAATTATATGTGAAAGACTGCATGGATTGCTTATCCAGTTTCATCTGCTAGGAATGTTCACACAACTGTGGAGTGTCAAACAGTCCTGTACTCAATGTGTGTGTGTCTGTGTGTGCATGTGTCTGTGGGTGTGTCTGCATGTCTGGGTGTGTATGTGTGTGTGCATGTTTGTGCATGAGTCTGTGTGTGTGTCTGCATGTTTGTGCATGAGTCTGTGTGTCTGTGCATGTTTGTGTGCGTGTCTGTGTGTGTGTCTGTGGATGTGTGTGTGTGTGGTTCTCTACAGTGGCACTGCATGTGTAGGTTGCACTTGTAACTCTGTCTGTCCAGTCTCGTCAGGTAGCAGATTGGCCTCCGTGGTCCCTTTGGGAATCAGAGCCAGCTCAGGTGCACAGCCTACAACTGAAAGCGAGCTGTGTGCTAGTCATCATCACTGCAGGGAATGACGGATGTAAGCAGCTGGGAGCGGGGGAAAGGTTTGCTTAGCTTATGGTCTGTGGTTTCAATGGCTCTGCTCTTCTCAGCCCGGGGCCAGGCAGAGCATGATGGGGGCAGGAAGAAGCTGTGTCCTCAAGTGGCCATGGATCAGAGAGATAGAATTGAGGGACAAAGATGAGACACAGTCTTCAGGATCGCCCTGTAGCCTCCACCCCCATCCAGATCCCACCCACTAATCGTCCATTGGTTGTGAGCTTATCCACAGGCTCATCCTGTGTGAAGCTGAGCCTCATAATTGTCCCTCTCCAGGTCCAGCTCTGTGGACTCCTGGTGACTAATAGTTACATGTCCTGTCGGATAGCGAGCACCTTGTTTGCAGCACCTTCGTGGTTTAAAGTGGACAGGGAATCACAGCGGGAAAGCATGGCCGCTGGCAGCTCTGAGCAGAACATCATGAGGCATGGAAGCACGCGGAGGAGACCCCTCACATCTTGGTGGGTCTGGAATCAGGGCCAGGCTGAACCCCTCAAGGCCCCTCCAGCGAACCTCTCAAAGGCTCTACAGCCTCCCAAAGCAGCAACACCAGCTATGGTGTTGTCCGTAAAACACCACACATCACGTGTTTGGACTACGCTGTGTCCAGACACGTGAACCTCAGGGGCACATCTCAGATCTGACCCGCGGCAGGGGCCAAGGTGTGACTCCCAGAATCAAGGCGTTCTGACTGCCAATCTGGTCTTTGTCTCCAATATTTTCTTTAAAAAAAAAAAAAACTGTATAAATGAAACCGCAGGGCGTAACCTTCAAGGTGAGTGTCACCGCGCAGCACTGCCCCCTGGGGAGTCCTGCAGGCGACTGCACTAATTCATCGCTGCGTTTAAATTGCTCACTGCAGGGTGAGGGCTGCTTTTAGCCTTCGGCTACCGCAGGGACTGAAGGCTGCTGTGAAGACTTCCTACAACTTCCCATGTTGACCTAAACTTTCACCTCTCTGCTGCACATGACCAAGAGTAATACCGCTGTGTGATTGGTCTGTGTGAAACTGTCAAGCAGCTTTCCAGGGCAGTGCCATGTCAGCGCTAGGCGAGGAGCACGCATGCATGCGCTGTCATGCATGTATGTCAAGCCAGCCCCTCCGTCGTGGTTTAATTTCTGTTGTCCCGGTGGTTGGGGATGTTGACGTCTTCTCAGCGTGCGTTTGCTGTTACGAAGCTCTTCTCTGCCTTTCCTGCCTTTTCTAACTGGCGTTTTTACCCCTGTGCTTTAACAGCCTCTGCTCCTGGAGTACCAGGTCTCTACAGGGTGGGTGGTTATACCAGCTGCAGAGGCTGCAGGTTCTGCTGAACTCCTCCTCCTGGCTCATGTGGCAGCTGGAATCTCCCTTTGTCCTGTGTCCCGCCCACATGGAGGTGGCAGTATACTCTGTACAGGTTTTGAGGCAGCATGCCTCCCGTGACACTGTATCACGTTCTCCGGTTCCAGCAGGCCTGTCCGCCGTGTCAGTGCCTCGAGCCGTCTTCCCTTGTCCTGGTCTCCGTGCCTCCTGCACTGTGAGAGGGTGCCCTTCCCTTTCCACCTCTGTCCCTCTGTGACGGCTCAGCCTGAGCAGTGTGGCGTGCTGGCTGGTGCAGCGCCCGGCCCAGCAGCAGAAGCTGAGGTGCAGACCTGCAGCTGCTGGGTCCTGGAGGAAGCAACCCTGGGAGAGGGAGGAGAACAAACCAGGAGGCTCAGCTCTGTGAAGAAGGCCTTGAGGGGAAAAAGCCCCCGCCCTGGGCCCCTGCAGGGCATCCCATTTCCACACCTTTCCTCTGTGTGGACTCTGCAAGAGAAGGCAGTACTGGCGCCTTGCCTGCTGTGCAGAGAGGGCAGCAGATGTGAGAAGCAGATAACACCAGGCGCTCAGCAGGACGTCCTCAGGCGAAGGACTCACTCTCAGGAGCTGATGTAGTGACGCCTGTTTGGTGCCAGACGCTCTTGGCAGTGAGGGAGAAGTGCTTCCTCACTCATGGGTGCAAATGCTTCTGGGGAGAATGCACCGTAATTGGCCCATAAAAATGACAAATCAGTGCCAAGCCCTCAGAGTGTCATGGGAACAGCAAGACCACTCTAGGGCGATGAGAGGGCTCAGCGAGAAGAGTTACAGTCGCACAGGCAGAGGCGGCGCAGTCAGCCAGGCTCCAGCCGGCCAAGCCTACTGTGTGCTGAAAGCTGTGCATTTTGAGAAGAGAGGCGAGGGAGAAGATTCCAGAAGCTTGTGGAGTAGGAGCTCAGATCATGTGTTTTCAGATCATGCCTTCACTCTGGGCAGCCTAGATGCCTGCTGAGGAATCTGAGCTGTGTGTGTGTGTGTGTGTGTGTGTGTGTGTGTGTGTGTATGTGTGTGTGTATATGTGTGTATGTGTGTGTGTGTATGTGTGTATGTATATGTGTGTGTGTATGTATATATGTGTGTGTATGTGTGTGTATATGTGTGTATGTGTGTATGTATATATGTATATATGTGTGTATGTATATATGTGTGTGTGTGTATGTGTGTGTGTGTGTATGTATATATGTGTGTGTATGTGTGTGTGTATGTGTGTGTATGTGTGTGTATGTGTATGTGTGTGTATGTGTGTATTTGTGTATGTGTGTGTATTTGTTTTTGTGTATGTGTATTTGTGTATGTGTATTTGTGTGTGTGTGTGTGTGTGCATGCACACGCCTCTTTATGTGAATGATGTCACTCTGACAGTGCAGAAGCCTGGGGGAAAGGAGAATAGTTGTCTCTGAGAGGACACAACCCATCATCTAAGGCAGCAAGGTCTGGATACGCTGGGCGCACGCTGTACCAGTTCTGGAAGCTGAAGGTCATGGGGCATCACGCGCTAAATGGCTAACTGACAGCTTTTCGGGAGCACAGGGCCTCAAATACATTATTATCAAAATTCGGAAAACAGTTTTTCCCCCATTTTCTCCTTTATTACTGCCATTTAAATCTCCACCACTAGCTATTCTGAGAAGGAAGCCATGTGTGCTGCATACTGAAATGTGATGTTCACATGTTCCACAAGACTCTTGCTGTCTGTTTTGAACACTCACAATGTCATGGCCCGAGAGGAAGAATAAGAAAGTCCAACCTCAGGGAGGGAGGGGTGGCTTACTGTTCTTGGAGAGGACCCAAGTTCAGCTCCTAACGCCTACGTCTGGTGGGTCCCAAGCTCTGGACTCAGGCACCTGTATTCATATGCACGCCCACTCACACACACATACACATAGTTTAGGGACCGTATTATTTAGTTGAATATCAGCAACATGAAAACTGGAGAACCTGCCATGCAGGGTGCAAGCAACCACAGTGGCCAAGGCATCCTGGTTTCTTCTCTCTCAAGTATGTCTGTCACCGCTAGGTACCTATCAATGAGTACTTCAGCCTTGTGACGCAGACCTGGAAGAACGGGCTTTGGTGTGGGGTAACCTTGGCTCACCTCAGCGAATCTCACGTCACATGGGAAGCAGTGTTGGGCGATCTGGTCCAAGGCAGTCTTCATGCCGAGTGGAGAAACGCTCAGAAATTTAACAAATTTAATGAATTTCTCCACCACTTCCGATTTTCCCATGGACGAGCGATGTGAGCAGGAGTCCTGGCCAGGCCCAGTTCTGGCGCTTAGCTCTTTGCGTGTAATAGCGCATGAGTACTGAGGGCGGCTGTGCGGTGCGCTCCAGAGTGCTGCTGTCCTCAGGTGTCCTGCCTCCACCTTCCTACAGCAGACAGGTCGGAGGAAATTCAGTTAGCTCGTATCATCAGGGCTGGGGAGACGGCTCAGGGGGGAAAGTACTGGTTGCCCAGCCATGAGTCCCCAGTAGCCATGTGAGAGGCTGGTGTATGTGGTGGTCCACCTGTAATCCCTGGTCATGGGTGGCAGAGGCAGGAACTCCCCAGAGCAAGCTGGCTACTTAGAGTGTGGAAACAGTGAGTTCAGGGTTCAAAGGGGAGACTGCCACATAGATGAGTGAGCAAAGGTGACACCTGACAGCAACTTTAGGCCTGCACGCACGCACATGCATGCACACACAGACACACAGACACACACTCACACACACAGACACACTCAGCACTCGTGCGTACACACACACACAGACATGCATGCACACACACACACAGACATGCGCACACACACAGACATGCGCACACACACAGACATGCGCACACACGCACGCATGCGCGCACACACACAGACACACAGACATGCACGCACGCGCACACACACAGACATGCTTGCACACACACACGCATGCGCGCACACACACAGACACACAGACATGTACGCATGCGCGCACACACACACACACAGCACTCACACGTGTACACACACAGACATGCACGCGCACACACACACACACAGACATGCTTGCACACACGCACGCACACGCACACACACAGACACACACAGACATGCACGCATGCGCACACACACAGACACACAGACATGCATGCACGCGCACACACACAGACATGCACACACACACGCATGCGCACACAGACACACAGACATGCACGCACGCGCACACACACAGACATGCATGCACACACACACACAGACATGCACGCATGCACGTGCGCACACACACACACACATGCACACGCACACACACTACATCTGCAGATACACATGTACCCACACATACATCTGTGTACACATTTGTGCAAGTACACACACATATATGAGAAAGAGAATTTTACTATTATCTGTGTTAGGGGCTTGGGATTAGTTCGTTTTTGTATGTTTGCATGTGCACATGCATGCAGTGCACTCATGCCCATGTATGGAGGCCAGAGGCTCTGGGGTCTCCCACTGACCCTGGCTGGCTAGCAGCCCCAGCATCTGCCTTGCCTCTCAGCACACGGCCACACCTGGCCCGTGGGTTCTGGCTCTGAACTCCGGTCCGTGCTTACACAGCAAACGTTTTACCGTAGTCCACATTTTTAAGACACTTGACTTGTGAGTGATTTTCTGTCATTTCTCATTTTTCCTTCTAAACCGAGAGAACTAAGCTGAGTTTTAAAAAAGATTACCTCCATGCATGACAGCAAAAATACATATTTCATGACAGCCACCGCCGGGTCCGTCGTAATTGTGCTTGCGGTTTTAGCAGCCGGGTCCGTGCGTCTCCGTGGTGCTGCTGTGCTGGCCTCCTTGTTTGCATCGATTTTGTCCACCCGTCGGACCCCGCGTTCGTCAGCGCTCTCACAGCAGGCTCCGGCTCAGTGTGAGCAGCAGCCCTGAGGAGGCACGGGCCATTGAACAGAAGGCAGTTCAACAGGCCGGGCGGCTGCAGCTGTCAGCCCTTGACAGTCCTCACTGGCAGAGAAGCCCCTGCTGCCCAGAATCCTAGGCTGAGCCTGTCCTAAAACTGCTTGAATCTAATTGTTATTGTTTCCCCAGTGCAGTTTCACAGCAAGTGAAGAAGTTGATTCTTACCTAAGTTTTGAGGCTCTCTTTTTGTTTGCCTTGGGCCTGAACTCCCCCTCTTCCCGATGCCTGGGTCACTGACCAGCCTGGCTCTGCCCCAGCCTTTCATTCCCTCCATGCTGGGTGGGCTTTCCATGGCTCCAAAGGAAGCAGGTTTGCTGACGCTGTACCTTCACGTTTGATGTCTGCCATGTGGCGCGGATGGGTGTTAGAAGTGATGTGACTGTAACACTTGATTCCCAGGAGGAAAGGAGCCAGATCAACACTCCTCTCCTCCTCCCCTTCCTCCCAGGTCAAGAGTCAGGAGCAAGTCTCAAGTTGGGGGCCTGGGAGGTGAGAGGTAGGCGTGTATGTCGGTGCGTTTTACACCACTAGAGGGAGCCCTGTAGTTCTAATTTCTGCATCCCGAACCCGTAAATCCTGTGGTTGTGGTGTAGACACCTGGCGGAACTTGCGGAGTTTAGCTCTGTTCTTCATGTTACTAGACATGGCTTGTAGCACAGTTGGGAGTATGAAGAGAGCATACAAAAAGCCAGGGCAAGCCAGGCTAGCTCCTTCTCATGCAGATTGTCATGGTGAGGTCTGAGCCTACGGAGGATGCCGGAGCTGGTCCCTGCTTGCACCTCTGTTGCCAGATCAGCCTCCAACCCTAGACTGGCTTCCACCTGTTTGGGAATTTGCCCCAACATGTAGACTGTTGGAGTTTCAGACATGTATCTGGCCATGCCTGGCTTTTTACATAGGTGCTGGGGATTGGAACCCAGGTCTCTCTGCTTGCACAGCAAGCACTCTTACCACAGAACCATCTCCCCAGCCTGCATTTACTCTTCCTTGCCTGTGGCACAGTTAGGAACACGGCCAAGCGCGTCGTCCCAGGCCACACAGCATGAACCGTCACGGGGAACGTATTTCTAGCAGCATGGCTCCTCCTTCACTGCACAGGCAGCAACAGCAAAGCGGGACTGAGGCCGCCTGCGGTCACCAACGCTCTGCAGACCACGAGTCACCAGGCCGCCTGCGATCACCAACACTCTGCAGACCATGCGTCCCCCAGCAACCCGAGAGAACAGAAGGCCAGTGCTCCGTGCAGGTAGAGTCACCCAGGAGATCACACAGCCACAGATGAGTGACAGAGAAAGTGAGTCCTCTGAAAGGTGCACTCATCTTGCTGGACTCCGTACATCCACGCAGACTGCCGTGAGAGTCCTAGTGCACAGGAAGCAGCATGCATGCAGTTATTCGTTTATAAGAGAGGATGTAATTAAATAGTTCTTAAACATGACCAAAAATTGAATCTCTTAAGAGACAAATTTAATAAGCATTCTCTGTCTTCAACACTGGCGTCCTGTTGATTAGATTGCCGAGCATTACCCATGGTTCTCTTTGGAACCCCCACCCCCATCTTCCTCGGCAGATGGCAGTGGTGTGCTCATGGCTTCTGTGGGAACTGTGTCCGGTGTCTACTCTGTTCCCTGCTAGGTAGTAAACACTGAAGTCTCCAGCCTGGGTTCATCATCTCCGGTGTTTCTTTGAGGATTTGGGATTGCCACAGAGGTGTCCAGTTGGGTCAGCTGCAGTCTTGCTGGGAGGGTGTAGAGTAGGAAGTCTTGGCTGTGGCCTGCTGGACCACACAGTCTGGGAATCAGAGAGAGGCTCGCATAAGGAACTCAGAAGTAGCCTTGGGTCTCACACTTGGCCAAGGGTTGGCTTTGAAAGCATTGTTTTCTCAGTGAGTCTTGGAAAAAGTTTACCTGGCACAGCCATGGCCCATGAATACAGCGGAGTCATGAAGCCAGCACAGCTGTTTGACACAGTCCAGCAGAGCTGAATGCTGAGCGTCGGGCTGTCCCTGTGATCTCTACGTGTTGCAGTGTTAGGAGCATTTACGTTATGATTTCATTTATGTTTTTACCCAAGAAAATTAATTCTGAGTCTCTTTAGGAAGATCCTTACCTCAGACTCATCTGCTCTCAGGGAATTGTTCAGGAATCTTCCTTAAGACTTGGAGATTGTGTAAGCACAAAACCTAGGAATTTCTTTATGAGGCTGTGACTCCAGGATCTTCTTGGTGCATCTGTCCCTGAGCAAACTCTGGGACAAGGCAATCAGGGCGTTGTAAACTTGAGAACAGCTGATAAGCCCTAGCCAGTCAGGAGAAGTGGCCTCCTCCTACGTACACTCTGAGTTTCCTGGATATGCAACTTACAAGATGGGGGTCCATGCGTGACATGCCCGCAGAGAAAAAGAAACTTAGTAACTAAGTTAGATTGGCTAAAACAACCTTTACCCTACTTAGTAGTGTGATATAAAAGAAAAAAGAATCAGACATAAGGAGTTGCCATTTAACTAGGAAACAAAAGGCATTCTATACAAACATGTTTATAGAGATCATGAAAGTAAGTTAACTGCAGAGGAATTTTAGCCTGAGAAAACATTTTAGGATTATACTTTAACCACCAGCGTTTTATTATACATGGTTTCAGGACCTGGGGCTCACCTGAACTGGCTCAGATCTTTACACAATGATACGATCTGTATTCCCTTGGAAACCATGAGTTTGTCTTTGTCTCGTGAAATCTGTATGAAGAAGCATCTGACTGGCAGTCAGTCAGAACTGCGGTCAGCGCTGCAAAAATCTTCTAGCTTCAGTTTCTGACTCATCCTCCCTTCACCTAAGTCCTTATCTCCCCTCGAGACCCCTGTGGACTTGTGGGGCCGGCTCCTGGTATTACACCCCAAGTCCTAATACACTGCAGTCCTTTAATCTTTTGTCAGTGAGTCTTTCCTACTTAATGTGCACAATACTTAGAAGTGTGGACAGCATGGCTTTGTCCTGCCTCTTGAAAAACAGCTGTGCAAGGCAGATGTGCCTCACACACGACAAAAGACCATTGCTGCTTTGACTGTCTTCAGTCACTGAGTCTTGTGAGTTTGATCATTTCTGCTGATTGTTGAAATTTAAGTTGACCTCTGAAGTAATGTCATAGAGAAATACTTGTTTTTAATTTTTGCTTTTTCCCACTTTAAGAAAATAACAGAAAGTTGAATACAAGTAGAATAACTTAGTACACACCTTGAAAAGGGCCTGGGATGGCAGATGCTGGGTGCGCATGCCGTGGGTGCTGCCCGGAGCTGCACCTGCTCTTTGTCTTTCAGCTCAGAGAAGACATGTACAACACCTTGGTTTTGTGTTTTCGGTTTTCTTTTTAGATTTTAATTTTTTTAAGTGTGTGTATATGTGTGTGTGTAGGTGCACGCACATGTACCATGTGAGTGCAGGCACCAGGCTGTAACTGGGACTCAGATCCCCTGCAGTTGTGAGTCATCTTGTGCCAGAACGCAGGTCCTCTGTAAGAGCAGCGAGCCATTCTTAACCACTGAGCCATTTCTCCAGCTCCATTTTTTTGTTATTGCTTAATAAATAAAAGGAAACATAAAATTTATCTTTGGAAATACATTTTTAATTCAACTCAAATATGCATTTGTATAATCCTTTGGATAGGAGCTTTGATTTGCATAAGGGGTAGCTTTAAACAAGTGCGAGGAAGCCAGTCAGAGGTTTCTGTGCAGCAGATGCTACTGCAGCCTCACCTGGCCCTTGGCTTTGCTTTTAAATGCTTTACTTGAAAGAGGGGGGGAGAGGGGAGAGAGAGACTGAGAGAGGGGGAAGAGAGAGAGGGAGGGAGAAAAAGAATTTATATGTTTAATATCTATTACACTTTTTAAAAAGTGGTTTGACTTCTCTGGCCTTTGCCAAATGTCAGATCACATTCAGTTCAACAGTGCTATCCACTACGTGTGCAGAGTGAGCGCCCTGTTTGAAGTGACGTTACAGCAGGCGACAGCTGAGCCCGCTAGTATGTGACCAGTGCCTCAGAGCCCGCATCACATAGGCGTGAGCTCCCTGCGTACCAGGCACTGTTCTGGACACTCCCACGTGTAGAGGTGGTTGTGTCTGTCACACCTGCTGAGTACTGCGGACTTGACCTGATACAGCAGTCCAAGGAGGGGAATACAAGCCAACTCCAGGAGGGCTCTAAGAGCCAAACCATGTTCCCGACCTGAGAAAGTCGGTTCCGCGCTCTGAGAATCGAATGCAGTAAATGAGAGCACATCAGCACAGACTGCCCACTGGAAAGCCGCGTGTGTCTAGGAGAAGCAAGGCACTTCCCGGGTCACAGCGGCCCTCAGAGGCTGGGCAGGAGGGTGCTGGACAGGGAACTGAAGCTCAACACAGCCCTTCCGCCTCTGGCAGCTCTTTTCTGGGATTTAAACACTTTTATTTTTGAGTCGATATTGACTAAGCGCACAGTTACTAGACGGAAGGTTTCCAGGAGGAAACAGGCGCCGTGGGGGTTGAATATTCAGAAGAAAGCAGCGAACACTGCGAACAGTCGAAGTGACCCTGGGGTAGGTGAGCATGAGGCGGTGGGCCGCACTTGCTGAGGTCTTCATGTAGTGGAGAGTCTGCCCTGTCAAATGGCTTCACCTCCCCGTCGGCTCGGGGGCTTAGCCTTGCTGGAAATGCAACCTCTGCCAGCGTTTGCCTAAGTGTCAAGTACACAGTCTGCTCGCGTAGCTCCCAGGGTCTCAGGGTCCGGTGGTAGCTGGTGTGCTTGCCTTTGCACACGCTTTGCCTTTCCTCCTACGGCTCTTCATGCCGGTTCTTGCTGTGTCCTGCAGCGGTTCTTCCCTGGTCCTTTTCTCGGGTTATAAAGACCTCTTGTGAGGGCATGGCCTCAAGCAAGAGGAGCTCTCGCTTAGATTTGGAGGTGTCTGCTGCTGCCCTTTCACGGAGCTGGTTTTTATGCCTTTACTTTTTATTTCGGCGCTGGTTTTTACGCCTTTACTTTTTATTTCGGCCCGTCATTGTACCCCGTCAGGTCTTGAGTTTGGTCTCCTGAGTTTCCCCCCTGGTTCTTGGACATGTGTTATGTGCATTTGCTTTTTTTCCCCGTATTGACACCTAAATGTGTTTCTGTCTGTTTTTAACTTTCCCTCTCTCGCACTAGGTTGAGTTTGTTGGCAGTGATTTCTACTGTATCATTTAGTTCGTCGAACTTTAAATATCTGATATTTTTGTTTCTTTTCAAAATTTTAATTTTCTTAATGAATTTCTCTGCCTCTAGCAGTGCCTCAGTCAGCCCAGTCAACACTTGGTGCGTCAGTTTCTCCAGATTTCCACTAGGTGTGTTGTTGACTCTGCCTGATTTGCTTACTGACCGGGTGACTTGTCTTCTGTAGTTCCCTTGAGTGAAGCGACCGTGATGTTCACATTTGAAGAGTCTGGTCAGTTTTCCTATAGGCCGTTCCACACCGAGTCTGGAAGTCTGGTTAGATTCAGCTGAACAGTCTTGTTGAGAAGACTAGGGATCGAAGGAATGCGTCGGCCCGGAGTAAAGCCGCGTTCACTGTTACTCCAGTGCGTGGCGGCGGCTTCCTCGAGGTTGTGGGAAGGAAGAGGAGACAAGTCCAGCAGGGAGGAGGTGGGAAGAGACAGGGAGCACCGAGTTCTCATCCCAGAGCGTTTGCTCTACCCGTGAAAAGTCAAGGATGGTGCTGACATTGGGGATGTAGAGATGTGCGACGAGGGAGGAGAAAGCGTGCAGGTGGACAGCCGTGTGGACTGGGGGAGGCGGCCCAGGGCCGGTCCCAGGAGCCCCCGGGGCCTGGCTTCAGCACAGCTACGGACAGGGCTGCGGACACTGCAGTTCTCCGCTGGGCTGCTGCAAGCTCACCTGCAGGCGTTTGTGGGTTTTATCAGCACGCAGGTGTTGAGAAGCTTGAGTGCAGGGGGACGGTGCCCTGGCACACTCGGAGGCCCTGACCCCCCCCATCCCTTGCAGTGAAGGGTACGATGAGGTTTCAAATCAAGTTTTAGGGGAATAAATTGAGATTTGGAAACAATATTTTCTTTCCTATGCATAGAATTTTATATTTTAAGCTTTATCCTTGCCTCAAAATATGATATTTTGGGAAAACAATTAGAAAAGTATTTATACTTAATGTCCTTTTTAATTGGACATGTTTTTGCTGTTAGTTAACCCTGAGGTTGATGTTTCTGTAAATAGGTTTCCAACTGGGGAAAAGCATTTTCTGAGTACTTGCAGGTCATCCCATGGTGCTACGTAAGAGAAGTCTAATGCTTTGTTCTAAAAACGCTTAATGAAAATTATTGTGTAATCAGAGTATGTCACATCTGTTTAGAGATGTAACCTTAAAATTCTTCAATCTTGACTTGCAGAATAAATTAATTAACTTATATTTTTAAAAGTAGACTTATTTTTGCAAAAATACACAGAAAGGTGGAGTCACTGTGTGTAATCCACTCCACGGTTGGCTCTTACCTGAGCGGTGCTCCAGCACCGATGGACCCCACTGACAGGTGAACATCAGAGAAGGTCCAGTTTACACTGGAGTCCAGTTTGGACTCCATTATATTCCCTAGATTTTGGCAAATCCAGAATGTCACATTTCACCATCACAGCAGCACTAGAGCCTTCCGTGGCTCACCATTCACCCTGCCCTCCCTCCCCTCCCAGGGCCTTCACGTCACCATCCTGTCCCTGAAGTGCTGTGTGACGTTCAGTAGCTCCCTTCGTCTCACGTAGGCAGAATTCCGTTATAAAGATGTGACGCCGCCTTTTACCCCTTCACCTATGGGACGGTTTTCTTCTGGTGGTTTCTAGTTTGGGTAATCATAAAGAAAGCGCCTGTAAACTACAGTTTAGCTTGAAGCGTGTGGTTCCAGTCGATGCATCACTCAGGATGAGACCCATCGACTCGTCTCTCAGCTGTGCCATGTTTCTAGACAGTGCCCGTGAGCCATCAAGTTCTTGTTTCGTGGAGTTTTCTAGTCTGATCTAGGAAAGAGCCTGGGTCATGTTAAGATAAATATGTGGAGGGAGAGGGGGGCGATGGGGAGAGGGAGGGAGAGAGAGACAGAAAGAGAGGTCATCTGACCCGTGAATGCCTGAAAGGACTTTCGGATACTGTAGTCACTGGGTGGAGATTACACAGGACTTACCCTGTTGTGGATTGAATACCAAGTGTTACCCACAGACTCCTGTTTGGAGTGCCTCATCCACACCCAGTGAGTGGTGTGATTTTTGTAAGATGGTAGAAGCTTTAGTAAGTGGTGCCCTGCTGGAGGACGTAGCTCACTGGGTGGGAGGCTCTCTGCTGCCTGTCTCATGCTCTGCCTCTGAGCTTGCTGGGATGTGATTTGAGCTGCCCCACTGTGAGCAGCCCAGCACAATGGCTGATCCTCTGAATGGTCTGTCACAACAATAGAAAAGAACTAACACAGAAAACTGGCACTGGGGACTGCCCGGGGGCCGCAGGGGGGCAGAGTGGGCACTCAGGACTGCCCAGGGGGCTGCAGGTGGTCCAGGCAGACATTCAAGGCTGTACTGGGACTCCATGTGAGCAGTGCAGGCACTCAGAGATGCCCAGGGGGCTTCAGGTGGACCGCAGCAGGTCCTTGGGCGAGAATCTGTCTCATTGTGCCCATGTCCTGAAGCTGTGGGGGTTGGGTCGGAATGTAATGGATTGATTTATCAGCGTTCAGGCTGTGGCATGGATATTGCCGGTTGTTAAGCTGTACAAGTTCCAGAACGCCAGAATCTTCTTCTTCCTCTCTATCAGCCTGTGTGCGAGAAAGCCAGCACCACTGCAGGCCCGCACACCTCCCCGCCCGGGGTACACTCCGTAGCTCTGTCCAGAGATCACACCTCGCAGCAGGCCAGTGTCTGGGTCAGAGATGGGTCCGCAGGCTAGCACTGGACAGACCGTGGGGCGTGACGGCGACCAGAGCAGTAGTGCGGGTGTGGAGCAAACGTGTGTAACAGACAGGTCACTGAACCGTTGAGACTGACTCGTTGCTGTATTTTGAAGATGAGTTTTTAATTGTTAGTAAACCTTAATTTGTTACACTCCGTGTTTTTATTGTTTTATTACATCTTGTTTTAGAAATTTCTGATTACCCTATAGTCCCAAAGACATCCTTTTAGTAGCCCACAGTTTCAGTAGTTCTATTATAAGCCATTTTCTGTTAACTCTTGCTTGTGGCTGGGACAGGGCTGGGGTATTTTTATCTGGTCATTTCTCTAGCGTTTGTTGAGAAGCCTCTGTGATCCTGATTCCTTGTTATCTTTTTTCTGTGTATGCCTGACTCAGTGTTAGAACCTTCTTTTATTTCTCTCTCTTTTAGTTGTTTTTAATTTATTTTATGTGTAGGGTGTTTTTCCTGCATGTGTGTCGGTGTATTGTGTAGCATGCTGGATGCCCTGGAATGCAAGTTATAGACAGTTGTTAGCCACAGCGTGGGTTCTGGGAATCAAGCCTGGGTCCTCGGGAAGAGCAGACAGTGCTCTGCTGACTGAGAAGCCTCTGCAGCCTCAATTTTAGGACCTTCTCAGGTACTTACTATGTTGGTCTGACTCTGCTGTTGTGACTGACGAGGCTTTGGTCTTCCTATCAAAGGGTGCTAACCTTTCTGCTTTTCTCCTAGTCCGTATTCTCTGTACTGATTTACTGCATTGATTCAGTAGCTCCATTTGGAGATGATTGACATTTTAACAATACCAAGTCTTTTAATTCGAGAAAATTGTGTGCTTCTGTTTTATCTCCACGGCAACATTTTATAGATTCTTCTGTTACGGTTGTGTATGTATGCGCGTGTGAAAGAAGGGGTGAGCTGCACGCAGAGGCCGGAGGACAGCTTTCAGGAGTGAGTTCTCTCCTTCACGGTGAGAGCTGGGTCTCTGGCTCACGTGCTCAGGCCTGCATGGCAGCCTGGCGAGCACCGTTCCCACCCAGCCATTCCTTTGAGTTTATAGTTTTTCCTGTGGTGTTAGTACTAAATTCACCAATCTCTCTCAGATGAGTATATATTAATTTTTAATTTTAACTGTTTGGCAGAGATTTTATTTTTGTGTTAACCTTGCACTCCACAACTCTGCTGGCTCTGCCTGTCAACAACAGTAACGTAATCTCAATGGGGTGTGAAACTTAGGAAAGCCTAGCCATCTGCAGATAAAGACCATTTCCTTCTTCCTTTCTGTTCTCTAGATCTTTCCTTTGCTTGCCTGGCTGCACTGGCTAGAGCCTCTGGTGGAATGTTGATGTCCTTGCTTTGTTCTGGTTTTAAAGGAAAAGCAGTGAGGGTTTTGCTGTTTATATATGATACTAAGCTATGGAGTTTTTGTTGGTGGTGGTGGGTTGTGTGTGTGTGTATGTGTGTCTGTGTGTGCATCTGCCTGTGTGTGTGTGTATGTGTGTGTGTGCATCTGCCTGTGTGTGTACGTGTGTGTGGTGTCTGTGTGTGCACCTGCCTGTGTGTGTGCATGTGTGTCTGTGGGGTGTACCCGCCTGTGCGTGTGCATGTGTGTCTGTGGGGTGTACCCACCTGTGTGTGTGCATGTGTGTCTGTGTGTGGCATCTGCCTGTGTGTGTACGTGTGTGTGTCTATGGGTGTACCTGCCTGTGTGTGTACGTGTGTGTGTCTATGGGTGTACCTGCCTGTGTGTGTGCATGTGTGTCTGTGGGTGCATCCGCCTGTGCGTGTGCATGTGTGTCTGTGGGGTGTACCTGCCTGTGCGTGTGCATGTGTGTCTGTGGGGTGTACCTGCCTGTGCGTGTGCATGTGTGCCTTTGGGGTGTACCTGCCTGTGTATGTATAACTCTTTCTCTTCCATTCTCCATCTTGGTCTTTGAGACAGGGTCTCTTGTTGAACCTGGAGCTCAGGTCTGCGAGCCGTAGGATCTACCCTGCACTTAGAGTGTTGCAGTCACAGGTATGCACAGCCACGGAGTGCTGGGGACCTACACTCAATCCTCTTGACCTCACAGCGATCCCCTTCCCTGCTGAGCCATTTCCCAGGCTCCTGGGGTTTCTTTCTCATCTTTTCCTCACACTGAGCTACACCCCCAGAAAACTATGTGTGCTTTATAAGTTGGAGAACTTTTCTTCTGTTGTAGTTTGCTGAGAGTTTCCATCAGGAGTGAGTATTCAGCGTCAAAGCTTTTCTTCCTACATGGATGTAACAGATTGTCTCTCCGGAAACGATGTGTCGAGTGACATTACTCTGTCCTGTAAAACCAGCTTTGTGCCCCTGAAACACACCAGAGAGCCCATCTGACTTGGCCCCGACACGCGTCCCTCCTTACCGTTCGTGTTGAGGTCAGGTCTCTAAGCCATGGTGATCTCCTTTTCTCTCTGAATTGCTTCAGTGTGATCAAAGCTGCACCCTCATTGGCTCTGCATTAGCTAGCTTCGCTTCCAACAGCTTACCCCGGACCCCTTAAATGCCATGAACAAACTGAGTTAATGACGGTGCCAATACTTGTCAAGCTTACAGAACGGTGACGTTCTGCTGCATGCCTCATTGTGATGTGCTATAAATGGCTCTGCACAAGACTTACAAGGAACACACACAAGGAACCCTTGGCCCTTCTATTTCATTCACAAAATTCTGTATGTACCTCTCCCTTAGACCACCACCTCCTCGAGGGTTCAGACCCGCTGGCCCTGCTCCTCCATCCATGGCACAGGCTGGGCTGGCCCTGCTCCTCTGTCCGTGGCACAGGCTGGCCCTGCTCCTCCGTCCATGGCACAGGCGTCTTTGCCCGATTCTCATCCACCCTCACTTCTGTGGTCCTGTCCCTGTGCAGTGCATCCTTTCTTGCCATCTCCCATGCATTTATGTTGTTCTGTGGGGCTGGGGAGTTGGACATACGCTCAGGGTTTGGGGCTCTGAGCAGCTCATTTTCCTTTGCTCATGTTTATGGAGTGTCCATCACTGTGTACACACCTGGTATGCTGCTTCTCTTGACTGGACATTTCCACCGCAGCGCACCGCAGTTTCCACCCTTGAGCCTCTGGGCACAGTCTGTGCACTTGTTGCTGTGAGCAGGGCTTGGCTGTGGAGATGCTCAGTGAGCAGACTTAGCATTCTCACAGTAAACCTCTGTGCGCTAACAAAAATTTTGGAGCCTTAAAATATTCATGTTTTTGTCTGCAGGATGGCATTCAGAAGTGTGTCGAGATTGTGGTTAATCATGAGCCCGGCATCTGAGTCTATTTTTATAGTGCCCTTTTCCTTTTCTCCTGACGACTCTGCAGGTGTTGGTAGCTTTTCCACACCTGCTGAGCACCAGGTTGCCAGGGAGAGAGCCAACTAAGTTATCTGAGGAGCAGGCAAGTGATGCGCATCCATTTCTATTTAAAGAAATTAATTACTTCAGCATACAGCAGGCATTTAAGTGGCTTTTAAAATGTTAAACATACTCCTTTGCTTTTCCTTGCTCCAGTGTCATTAGTTAAGGGCTCCGCACTTGAATCTGCCTGAAAACCACATGCCTAGAGGCCGCTGGAGAGCACACGCCTCGCGTGCTGCAGGATGTCATGCTCCTGTGTCTCTCTCACTTTCATGCCAGGACCGAGGATCAGTATGGGATACAAAAATGAATAAATAAACGTCTGTGTATGCAGACGCCCAGTGTTAGACGGAAGACTTTCAAAGGAAGGACTTAAGGAGTGCTTCCGTCAGTAAAGTGCTCGCCTTGCAGGCAGGAGGACCTGAGTTATCCCTGCAGCCCACACAGAAAAGCAGGTGTGTGCATGTAATCCCAGCACCGGGGGAGGTGGGGATGGAGATCCTTGGGGCTCCCCTGTCAGCCAGCCTACATGGCGAGCTCAGGCCAGTGAGCGATGCTGTTTCAAAAAGGAAAGGTGGACAGAGGCTGAGAAGACACTGAGGTTATTCTTTCACAAGTACTCACACAGGAGCACACACATGCACATATATGAGCACATACATACACACATGCACACATACACATGAGCACACACACATGAACACACGCATAAACACATGAGCACACATAAAAACACACATGAGCACACACATAAACACACATGAGCACACAAATGAACACACACATGAGCATACATATGCACACATATGAGTACACACATGTACGCACATAGACATGAGTTATATGCACACACATGCACACACAGGTGTGCATATACATATATGCACACATGCATATACACATGAACACACATACACACGAGCACACACACATGAACACACACGTGAGCACATATATGCACACGCATACACATGAGTATATGCATATACATGAGCACACACAGTACATACATATATGTACACACACGAGTGCATGTGCACACATGAGCGTATGCATGCACACATGGACACACACACATGAACTCAAACATGGACACACACGTACACACAAGACACGCACAGACACAAACATAATCACACATGAGCATGCACATACATATACACACAAGCACATAGACACAAACAAACACACACACACACACATGAGTACACACATGCACACATGGACACACACATGAGCATACACATGCACACCCTCAACACAAACTCGGAAAAGGAGGTTTCTCCTCTCATTTCCTGGCGCACTGGGATCACACCAGGGTTCAGGCACAGCCCAGAGCACTCTACCACTGAGCTGTCCGGCCACGGTCTCTTTTTATTTACAAACAGACAAGGCCCGACTTTTAGGGGTGCTATTGAAGGATATAAACATTCCAATAATAGTTTCCTTCTGAAAAATAGAGGACAAATTGCTGTCACTAAAGTCTAGAGACCCA